>OZ026516.1:64945329-64966329 GCA_964019695.1 Loripinus fragilis
GGTTGTTGGCTGGTATTTTTAATTTTTATTCAAATTTAAATAGAATATTCTGCAAGCAAACAGTGGAGAACCTGATCAGACGACGCGTTTTGCGGCTTCTGATCTGGTTTGCATTGTTTGCCGATGTCCCACATAGAAGTGCTGGGCTTAAATAGGTTAAACATTTCGTCAGAACAAAAAAGTGCTCTCTTACTTTCCCCATATGTATATATTGGCCTCCAACGAGTACAAAACATGATTTTGCCGAAACTTCTATTCTTGGGCTATGTTTGAATCAAATGAAATTATATGGATATCTTCCGACTGGAGTTTATGCTAGTAAGTAATCAATAGTTCCTATTGATAATCGTCATAACACTTTAGGTTAAATGCGGTACTACTTAACTATTTGCCCAGTGTGAGCAAGCATTTAAGCAGATTAATTGAGAAATAAAAAGGTCACATGACGCTTTTGTGGAATCCGCTAAGCCTTTAAAAAGGTTTTTGCTTGCGGCGCTCTCGCCGCAAGCATTTCTGTCGGAATAGTGATACCCTCTACCTGGTTTGTCTATTTATATAAACGAACTGTTAGCATAACGGTCGTGGTTATGGGAACAAAAGAGTTCAGCGACAAGACAACTCACCGACAGCAAGTTAAGACAGGGTTTGTGCAGAAATGGGAAAACAGAAGTCCAGGACTTAAAAATTACAGGACTATTCCAGAATTTTACCATTTTTCTAGGACTAAATTTCTTTCCCAATTTTGTATAAGACAACGTTTTAAAGTGCACTTTTTTCAGTCAGAAGCGGCGAAATGAATAGGCGCACTCGATTTCTTTGATTCTGACACCAGTGATAAAAACCGAGACCACCGCACAAATTGAATAGAATAGAATACGAGTTGCACCTCCCTCTTTGACGTGTATCTAGCGATTTTCATTCAGTTTTTTGCGATTTTCACACAGTTTTTTTAGCGCATCCCATAAATCTGAAAGGACTAGTTGTATTTTTATATTTTTCAAAGACTAATTCATATTTTCAAGGATGATTTTACAAAATTCCAGGACAATTCCAGGACAAAAGGCACTTTTTTCAGGACCAAGGCCAAATTTTTCCAGGTCTGTGCGAGCCCTGTAAGAGCATGTCTCATATTATATGCCATATTAACCCCCAAATTCAATTAGTGGATATATGTTGTGGTCATGAATGTCGCTCATGTTTTCATCCACTGTGACCTTGATCTCAAGAGTTAGTTCTTGAAAAAATGCACCCGCAGCAGATCGCCTATTTTATTTATGGTAGCATTCCATATTTGGTATGTAGATACATCTTGGACCCTGGAAAGTCACCAAATGTTTCCAGGTCACTGTGACCTTGACCTCTGGTTTCTGTTCTAGCAAGGTCAAGCTCAGAGCTTATCTGTATATAATGTGAGGTAGGAATCCTAAATTTGGTGTGAGGATATATTTTTGGATCATGGCGTGTCGCATACGCTTCTGGGTCAAATTGACATGCAGCTTGTACATAAGCATGTATAAAAACACTGCAGATTTACTTTTATAACTTTATTAATCATGCCACTATTGTCCAAACATGAACCATCTGGCACAATTGGAATGATATTGGCCCACTTCGAATCGAACTAAAGTTCCTACTAAAGATCTTATGCAATAGATGCCTGCGTACGTTTACACCTAAATGGCTACAGTTGCTCCCTTTTAATTAGTTGTCAAGTAAACAAAGTGAATAGCCCTGTATGTCCCACCTCAATTCTTCATCATAGACAAAAAGGGTGTGCATAAACTGCACAGACTACTCTAATTAACAATTACGAATAAGAGGGACCGCAAATAGAACACATCAAGGATTTATTTTGTAAAATAAAAACATTTTGACACTATTGATAGATCTTGAACCATCTTGCTAGATAGGTCTAGAGGAGGGAACCACCAGATAAGCTACTAGAGTAATAGTGCTCTGACCCACCGTTGATCTTTAGTAGGTTCATGACGTCACTTTAGTAGCGACTATCGATGTTCGAATTGAACTTTAGTTACTATAGTAGGAACTAAACTTCGATTGGAAGTGAGCCATTATAGTTGCCATCAGTAATCTATATAGAATTGCTACCAGTCTGATAATAAAAGTGGTCATTAATACACGTAAAATATTGTAATAATATTTCTTTCTTTTCCAAATGGTTATGTTCATTACTCTATAAATGTAATTGTCTGCAGTAGAGTTGTATGATTATCAGAACTTTGCAACACATTAGGAATATGCTTATATGGAAAACATGAAATGACTATTTGAAAAGTTCTAGGCCTTTTGGAAAGGCGATCAACTATACAGCCCCTCAGAGATCGTTATCAGGCTACAGGGACAGTTAAATTTTGAGGCAGGTCTGGTTAACCAAAAATGACGACCTGACGTTAAGACGGCAACTTACGTCAAGTGTATCAACGATATTTGCATCAAAGATATCCGTTCTGGCTGGGTATCGTCAGTTCCAGATAAATTATAGGGCTTCGAGGGTAATTTGTATCCAGGTTTTTAATAAAAAATATTTTGAAACAATTACTTTAAATCACGTCTGATTCCTAGACAAATTTCAATTTGCAACTTTTGAATCTAAGGGTATTGCTATTCGATAGACTGTTGTCCTAACATTATTTATATTTTGGCATGAAATTAAAAACTTTTAGCATGAAATTAAAAACTTGTTTTGCTACCGTGTTGATGTTCATTGTTGCCAAAACTAAAAAAAATTGATACATTGAAAATAAGTAAAATTTTATTAATTTCATTTTTTTGTGTTTTTAAAGTCCTTCAGTGTACGTTGCTAGGTGCCGCTTTAGGTAACTGTTTGTGTTTTTTCTTTTTTCCAAAAGAGTATCTTACCCACCGACTCAATAACTATTGTTAATGTTCGTCTATGACAATAACCAAATTTGGAGGTGTTCCCAACAAGGTGCAAATGCTGTTTTCCAACTAGGCAAGCCCTCCTTTAAAAAGGAATATTTATACTACGTTTGAGTCATGGTGAGGGAAAATTGGTTTGTAGCAGCTTTAATAATGACAGAGGTTTGTTCAAAACAGTTTCATGTATTTTAAAGTATCTCACTTGGTATCTGGATGCCATACGAACGTAAATGGCATGTATTTGTTGGTTGAAATTACAATACCACACTTATTTATAACAATTAACAAAGGAGAGCAGTATCTAAAGAGTGAGCATCCCGATAATATGCCATCTGGTAATCTGTTTTTGCATTATTTGCCTTCATTAAAGGTATATTTATCAACCGAACACATTTGAAAATATCCCCGTAAATGATTAATTAATCATAACAACATAATACAAAAGGAGGAAAGGGATGGAACATTCAAAGTCCCTCTTAAGGAGGGCGTGGTCCCATATGGCATATCGAAAACAATATGGCGTTAGGAAATCATATTTAAACAATAAGGAAACCATTAACATGTCACTCTTAAGTGATATAAGTGACTCTTAAGCGACAATTCGTCCAAACTTGGGTGCTTTTTAAACAATGACAATATAGCTTACAATATATCTATCTTCCATAACTTCTTAACCCCAAGGCGGACCATCAGACAGGTATTCTGGAATACAAAGTGCTGAGGGGGTTAGTTGAAACAATGTGATAGAAAATGTGGTGTAATGAATTTGAACAGTACAAGTAGGGATGTAAGTATAGATAAAAACAGGGGTTGGTCACCAGCAGGCAGCACTGCTAAACTGTGCCTGCAGGATGGAAAAAATCGGTATGTTGGCAGGGAGGGCGTTTCATTGGGTAAAAGTTCTGGGATAGAATATGAACCTTTAATAATCTTCGAGAGTTTGGATCTGCCTTAATGCCAAAGAGTTGTTGTGTCTTGGTGCTCTGATGTTACGAACAAAATTAAGTAATGCATGGATAGCTACAAGGTCATATGTGACATTATACATCGTCATGAGTTGGCTATCTAAGGGGTGGCAGTTGAGGTCCTTCAGCTTAACAGTGACACTAGAAGTGTATCTGTAGTCTCTCTTAGCCCACCTTGCAGCCCTTCTTTGGACTGCTTCCACTTTATTTATATCTGTAGTGGGATGGGAGTATCAGTCTGTTAAAGCGTACTCCAACTGGGGCCTTACAAGAGTTTTGTATGCAACAGATTTCAGGTCCTTGTTATGGACCTGGATGTCTCTTTTAAGGAAGAGTTTGCTTTGCGCTTTCTGTATTGATGTCTATTATGTTTTGTCCATGAGAGGTCGTCCACAATGGTGACCCTAGGTATTTCGCTGCGGAAACACTCTTCAGCTCTACATTATGTAGAATGTACTTAGTGTTAAAGGGTTTTGCCTTTTTGAGATCTGAAGGACCTGACATTGTTCGAGGCATGCTAGGTCAGTTTGTAGGACCTCGCGTTCTGTAGTTGAGTTGAATGCGAGGTATAAGGCAGTGTCGTCTGTCGTTTTGATTTGAACTGCTCATGCAGATCATTTCTGAATGTAAGAAAGAGAATTTGACCATGAACTGAGCCCTGTGAGACGCAGGAGGAGACTGAGATTTTATCTGAGTTAATTCCATTAATCAAAACAGCCTGTTTTCGATTATCTAAAAATTACTTTATACATTTAGAGTGTGTTTCATCTGATGCCATAATGGTGGAGATTAAGGAGGAGTTTTTCATGGGCAACTTTATCAAAAGTTTTGCTAAACTCCAAAAGAATAAGGTCAGTCTGTTTGTCCATCTGTATGGTTTAGCTAGTTCATCAATTAACATTATAAGCAGCGTCTGGCAGGATATCTTTTCACTGGAAAATAAGCTGCAGGATGGGCGCTATTTTTTGTACAATGTTTGTAAGACAATGGTTTTGATTTTATCAGGTTCTGCAGCCATGTGTGGGTTCAATCCTACAAGCAACTTGCCAATGCCTTCAGCAGTTATGCTCATGTCAGGCATGTTTGGGTAGGGACTGGGCTAGAATGATAGCTTGACATCTGAGTAATGAAGATCTTTCAATGACTTCTGGGCAAGTGACTTTACTTATGGGGGTTTGATGGGCTAAACACTGGCTGAAACTGGTCATTTGCTTTTCTTGTTTCAGTTAAAAGAGTTTGGTCATTCTTCCTCAATGGAGCAATGTCAGTTGAGTCCTGTTTGGAGTGCTTGGGCAAGGAGTAGAGCTTTTGAGTTTTGACCTTATAACGTTCCCCTACAGCTTGGTCAGCGTTATCATTGTTGATTCCTAGGGTATAACCTAAGTGTATTTCATGGGATTTATCTGAAACCCACCTGACTAAGTGCTTATATTCCAAGAAGTTAC
This sequence comes from Loripinus fragilis, assembly GCA_964019695.1. NCBI lineage: Eukaryota > Metazoa > Mollusca > Bivalvia > Lucinida > Lucinidae > Loripinus > Loripinus fragilis. The sequence continues at coordinate 64,950,641 of OZ026516.1, forward strand.
TTTGGTCATAAAGTCAGTCATACCTAGACTAACGTTTATAGAGTTTGTCTCGTCCTCTCATCAAGCGGATGGTTCTTGGTAAATTCATGGAAATCTATCCTGTCAGTGCCTGTTTTCCTAGTAAGGATGGATTTGTGCATACCCTGCTCGACTTATCCCACATATTTTGTACATAAGTGGCAGCAAGGTTGGACTGTTTGAGCTTAGATAGACAGTTTGAGCTGGTCCCAATCGTCCTTTTTAATTAATGGGATAATACCAGGGACCTGCTTTGTTATCTCAGGCTTAGCATTGACTTTGGCTAATTTAATATTATGGTCAGATAGACCTGGTGTGATTGATAAATTGTCCTTGAGGGTAGGATTTGTTGTGAAGAACAAGGCTATGACATTTTGACGAGGTCACCATTTGCTCAAGCAGACAGTCATTTGGTGCCTCAAGGCACTCCCCATAAAAGGTTGGATGGCCACAGTCTTGTAGCGGTTTGAGATTTTCCCAATTAGTCTTGGGTTGATATATAGTTATGTCTCTCGTCAAATGACGAAATACAACAACAATAACCAACACATGTTTCGAACAATAAATCGTAAATGGTAAATGGTGGACTGGGCTTACTGTATAAAAAGTACATGTAATCATTACAAAAGCTTCCAATTTTCAAGTATACTATATACACAAGTTCTAGGTGTACATTCGAAATTTCAGGAAAATATACCATACCTAAGGATAATATGTCTGTGCATGTTACAAAACTAAAGGGTACGCACACCCGGCGCACGCTAACGACGTTGTCTACTCTTACCGTCAATATCATTTGCATAACGTTAGGTCTTTTTCGACGTATTCTCCATTATGTGCGATGCACATGCGATGTTATTTAACCAATTTTGGAAACGTATCTTTGAACCATTCGACTAAACTGTTGCATCGCATACATCTTCTCTGTCTTCAAAACGTTAACCCCGAAGATGCTTTTTAACTGCAGAAAGTAAGTAATGTCTAGTGGGGCCAGCTCCGGTTGGTTTGGCAGGTGCACATCTCTCTGTAGACCCGACTCTGTACAAAGATCTCCAGCTGTGTCCTGGCAGTGCTTTGACTGGGCGCATTGTCCATTTTCGATATCGTCGTACATTGCTGGGCGCTTCTTGCGAAGTGCGTTCATGAGATCCAGCCATAATGTCTGTAAGGGCAAACAGGACAGGTTTTAAAGTTCCGTGAAGAGCCTCTTGTTTTATTCAACATGTGTATATGTAACGTGAGCTAAGGGTGCTACTTTATTACATTTATTTTCCATCAAGAAGTAAGTATTTCACTGAATATTAGATTTACTAATCCTAGCACACTCTGCCGCTTCTCACACAGTCTTACGCCTGTCGCCGTCAATGACGTCATTCACTGTCTTAAAACGTTATTTGCATTCATGTATGGTTTACTTCCACCATGTGCACTATCAGTCCAATCATCAATATATCAACTATGCCATTTAAAAACAAGACTCCTCTGAGAAACCCCACTGTATCTATCAGTGCATCTCTGTTGCTTGTTTGTGTCTGTTGGGGTCAAAATGGTCTGCACACAGAATTGAATCACTTTTCCGCATGTTTTTTTTCCTCCTCTAACGTCGGCATTTTCACTAGGTTGTTGCTTCAAAGACCAATAGTCAAAGGTGCATCATTTAAAAACAAATAACATCTGACAATCGAAATTTTCTGCGATAACGTCATATTATCGTGGCCATACTCAGACAGTTCATCTTTGCGCTAAACGCTTACATGGCTGATTTTTTTATCTGATCGAGCATACAGCTGATGATTTCAATGCTTTTATTTGGGCTGCGCCGGGTACACGTACATTGACCTAATCAATCACGCATAATTTTCAAGTTGTACATACAATTATACCATTCATGCACCAGGTTTACTGAAATTTAATAGAAGAAGGTTTGGAATTTAATAGAAGAAGGTGTTTGTAAAATCTAATGACATTCAGACGTCAAATGAAAATAATATAAGCAAAGTCTACGATTAAGTGGGACAGCCCACGTTTAATGAGCACTTAGCAATATGTGATTTCTAAACCACCTATACCAGAAAGCCTTGAAAATACATATATCCTGCGGATCCTGTTTAGAATTTGCTACTTTCATTTTATAATAATTTTCATAAACACGATCACTAAATTGTCTTCTAGCCACTGCTTTTCCACTGTTAGATTTGGCAACATGAAGATAGTTTTCTTCTTCAGTTTCATAAGCTGGGTCTATGTCTCCTCGATCACTTGTCAAATTAAGAAGTTCCATATTTATATTTTCTGACAGCTGTTTTCCAGCTTCAGAAATCTTAGTCTCATTATCTAAAACATACTAAACATTGAGATGTTACTATTCTAGCCGAACGTACTGCGACTGGTTGGTGACTGATCGCAACTGGTGGGCGATCATATTAGAAGTGGATAAGTAGTTGCAATGGTCGCAAAGGTCGCAGGTACATAGACAAAAATATGCATAAATGTGAATTGTGAATGCCATCTTATCCATCCCTTGAAACATTTGTTGTTGTTCCCATTCATTGGGTAGGTCCTTTTGAGTACCCCCAATATTTTTTGGTTGCGAAATAAGAAAATCAATTTTTTATTACACACTTTTGTCTTAAGACCTAGAAACTGTATTTTATCATTAGAATGTACATGAAACAGTATGGTCCTACTTATTCTCTCCCCTTTTTTCGTCACTCCCCTTCTTTCGTCACTCAATTGGTGCGTCACAGTTTTCTTGGCGCCTTTGAAAGTTTGCAATGACTAAGGATAGTTTGGTTATAAGAAAATAATTTAATTGATTTGTTTTTGTTATTTTATGATTATTTTCACATAGTATTGTATTACTCATAGACATGTTTCGTATATAGCAATATCCCCCAAGATATCTGAGAAGCAACTGTAAAAAAAACAAAAAAGCTATCCTAGCATTACCTGAGCACACAAAAACCAAACCTCTTGGATCAGTTGATTATGCATACCAATATCCGTGTAAAGTAAAGGAGTCATCTTCAAAAATATCTTCTTTCACTTTTACAAGATACAGGTACTGTCTTTTATCAGTCACCCCTAATATTAACTGAATTGTTTTAACATAACCTAATAAACGGTTCCTATCTCACGGCATGTTATCTTTATCAGGTCATGATGACGTTGCTCCTTTTGAATGACGTCGCTAATGACGCTGAATCAATTCAAAAATCAAAAATTACGTCATAATCGCTAGTTTGAAGAATGTTTAACAATAGGTAAACTGATAAATAGAATACTAGGTTCGCGACTTTTGATATCAAGTTTACCAGGCTCGGCTTTGAGAACGCTTGTTGAATCGCTCGGCAAGCCTCGCGATGTCAACAAGCGTTCTCAAAGCCTTGCCTGGTAAACTTGATATCAAAAGACACTCACCTAGTATTTTCTATGTTCGCGAAAAGTGGCAGTCTTTTGCCGTTAGCAAAGAAAACTTTACTATTCAAACCAACTGTAAACTCTAGGTTATTTAGTAACCTGGTTATAGATGTACGATTAAAAATGCCCTGACTGGGTAAAGTAAAGGGTTAACATCTTCACCAGATGGTTATGGCAAAACAATACGGTCATTCAAAACTGAGGAAAGCTGATTCTTTGCCCAAAATCCAGGAAATGTCAATAAATCTACTAGCTGGTCTGTTAACTGAACATCCGAGCAGGAAAGGGCAAAATCGCTATGCCTGCGCCCAGTGGCTTATGCTGTAAAAACACAATCTTAAGTGTTAATTTCTTAAATCCACAAAAATCTAGGGGTTCAAAAGGCGCAGAACTCAAAGAAGAAAGGACCGCCGCCTGATTCCACTTCGGCAAGTGAGTCCTTACTCTAACGCGTTCCAGCTCAAAACTTCTCACCACATCCACCAAAATAGGGATATTGAAGAAATCACTTGAAACCTGCTTCAGTGTGATAGAAATGGCTGAACGGTAGCCTTTAAGGACATATGCTGCTAAAACTTTCAAACATTAAAATTTCTTAAATACATTGCATACCACTTGTTTTATGCATGGATTGTCAATTTATGAAGTAAAAATGATTTGTCACAGTGATCATTTTTTCATAATCTCAAGTGCAAGTTTTCATCCTTTGACCAATTTGCTCAACCAATAAACGAATAACTTAGTCCTAAACATCAAGCTATATAGTTGTTATCTTCACCCAGCTTCTTTATTTAATATTAATCATTGCTTATGACCTCATATGAAAATGTATTTGTTATACAAGCCATGACAAGATACTGCATGATATACGAGACCTGTTTCATGTTTATTTTTTCATTTTTTGGCGATTGCATATAAATAAAACGAACGAATTTTGCTTTCACATAAATAATGGATGTGTCCCTGGTATGGGCAAAAAGACAAAATGGCAATTTAATGCATAACCATAATACGGTGGCCCTAAATACACATCCGCCAACCTTTAAACGATTTTAAGAGCTAAAACGGGTGTATCTTCCATTAAAACGCATATAATGGTGTGCAATTTTCTTTTAAGTTTAGAGGAACATTCATTCTATTATTCAAATGAAAACGGCTTCTGTGCGCCTGTTTATGCTTGACAACTGAGCTTAATAAGTTCTACTACATGTATACAAGTGCCCAGATGGGTATTCCATGTATAAAATGTGGCCTGGAAGAATTGTGAAAAACACATTCTCAAAATTCACAGACGACTCAAGTTCTAAGATGTTTTAAGTATATATCGACGATAAAACTGATTACCAAATATTGTATTTGTGAATTGTTAATACCATTAAGTGCTATCATGGAAACTGTAAACCCCAAAATTTGATGTTCAAGATGCTTCAAAAATTTAAATATCAAACTGAAAGGCTTTATTAGCTAGCAGAACTCACTTTCATTATTTATGTACATTTTATAATAGGTTTTAAGAGAAAAACTTCACCTTTTTAAGAGAAATCGCTCAAGAACGATTACAAATGTAAGAACATTTCGTTTCAGACAGCATTTTTAAACGCTTAAATTTTGACCACTCATCTTCAGAGACTGTTTAAAACCAGCGAATAAAGTTAAGAGATATTGCCTTGGTGACTGCGTGTTCCTGAAGATCAGACTAACCTTTGTAAATCAATCATTATAAAATGTAATGAAAAATAAATGAGTAAATGCGATTTCAATTTTGTTCAAATGAACATGAAACACCTCTTGTATTAGATAATTCGCCAAAAACTGGATTTGATGTTTTAGAGTAAATTATATATTAAAAAATCTGACATTGAAAATCTTAAAATTTTGCTTTTATGTCATGAACTATCTTAATATCTTTTAGAAAAAAAAGGGGGTCACTATGCTAATTATCATTCAGGAGGCCCAAATTTACCCCCACCCTATCAGATTTTGTGCATAATTTAATATAATACGTGAAGGAGTGAAAAGTTTTGTCATCTTTATAATTCCATATAACTATTATGAAGTAATTCAGCATAAAAGCGCTATAAAGGAAAGTTAAAAAAACACTGTAAAATATGTGCCAGCCCAGGAATCGTCCCTAGTCAATCTGTTCTAGTGTCTGACACGCTAATCACTAGGCTAAGAGGCCAGGTCGTTTGCGTCTTGCACTAATCGTACATCCAGAATAGATAAATTATTTCTTCTTAGTTATATGACGCAGAAATAGTGTGCATGGGATTTAGCAACATATGTCTTTAACTGTAGCTGGTGAAAAATTCTTATCATGCAAAGAAATTAAGAATTCTCCTAATGTGTTAATAGAATGATTGAAGGGACCCACCTCCCTTCTGACACACCAATCAAGCGAAGGTTTCCACCTATAATCATACGGATTATTGGTCGAAGGGTTTTTTTGCTGAACAGACTCGTTCGTCTGGTATCAGACTCAGAAATGCCTGGGGCTTGCTTATGCTGTTGCACAGCAGCCAAGTGTGAAGACGGAAGACTTGAGGAGTGGGATACAGCATTTTGGATATTGGTTGACATAGTTGATCCTTCCTCTACCAGAGACAAAGTGTAGGAGCTACCAGCAACTTCAGAAGAAGAGGAAACCATGCTTGTCCTACCCACAGAGGGGCAGTCAGGCACACTAGACATTCCTCTTCCAGAATTTTTCTTAGACAAGTTGGAATCAGAGGAAATGGTGAAAATGCATATGCCCACATTCCCTGTCAACTTAGACTCAGTGCGTCTGTTGCATACACTTCCAGTTCCAGAACTGGAGGTAAAACATTGGAAGTTTCTGGTTCATGTGTACAGCAAACAGATCCATGTTTGGTTTGCCTCAAATGTGAAATTCTGAGAAGTAGGAAAAAGGGCAAAGATCAGGAATCGATACAATCAAGCACCACATCTGACCCAGGATACCTATGGGATGTGACGACTTCCCAATTAGGCATCACAAACGAAAACTTCTCCACCACAAGGCATCAATAAACAGACGCGCACGAAAGCATAACAAAAACAAGACAGAAATAACGTAAATGATCCTCAAAAGAAGCACCGTCTTGAAACGGTCAGTAAAATATTTTACTGGAGGGCTTAAACTGTTTTCACTGTGCGCCAACCTCACCCTTAGTTCAGATGTGGATCAAGACACATAGTTGTTTGGTAAGCATAAAAGACCCCTAACTTATAAATGCATCATCTCAATGGAAGGAAATTGTACACACAATCCTGAGGGTTGGAATAATAAGAGCATTAAATGAAAGTGCGGGGAGACTTTTTAGGGCGGCCACGCAGCACAGACAAAACAACTCTGATAATCAAAGTAAGAAAAAGGGCAAAGATCAGGAATCAATACAATCAAGCACCACACTTGACCTGCGATACCAATGGGAAAGTGACAACTTCACAATTAAACATCAGAAACGAGAGCCAAGAGGTATCTGATTGAGAGACCTCTCTGTTTGAGCTATCCCCCCTTCCTCAACAATAGGTCTGCAAAGACGTTGAGACTTCCAAGCAGGTACATGGCTTTCATATGGACCCTGTTCTGTGCACACCACATTGCTACTTCTACAGCTAGGTTGCACAGGGTCCAGGAGTGAGTCCCCCTGTTTGTTAATGTAGGCTGCCACTGTGCTGTTGTCGGTGGCTAACAACACTGAATGACTCTTGATGTGGACTGCAAAAGCTTGCAGAGTCAACAAGACTGTCTTAATCTCTAGACTAGCACATTGATGTGCTGTTCTCTCTTGGCCAAGGAGCAAAATCCCGAGGCCATGTGACTGTCCTTTTGTGCTCCCAGCCCTCCAAGCTCAAATCTGTCAAGAGATGGAGTTTGGAGTAGGATGATGAAGAGGAGACACGAACGTGAGAAAGTCAATGTCCCTCCAAGGATAGACTGCTGTGACAAACCGCTGCCCAGGAGGAATAGTGTTGTCCCACAAAGCAAGAATTTGAAACCATCTCTCCTTCAATTTCTATTGAAGAGCTCTATTGAAAGCTTTCCCCAATGGCAGGAGATCGGCCATAGACTCCATCAAGCGTATAACGGAGTATAATCAATGAGCTGATGCTTGTCTGGCTTCCAATAACTTGGCTATTGCTAGCTGAAGTGAGGTAATGTTGTCCTGAGAGGGGACAATATGAGCTAATGCTAGCTTGATTTGAGCACCTAGGAAAATGAAATCCTGAACTGGAACTAGCTCTGACTTCTCCCAGTTGGGGATAAAACCTAGGTCCAGAATTATTGACAAGAGCCATCTGCTGTGAAGCCATGATAGAGCCTCTGAGACATAAGGTTGTAACCAGTTGTCCAAATAAGCACAAACCTTGGGCCGTATGTGACTCATAAGGGCCTATAAGATCCAAGTGTAATCTTATGGGGTTACACTGAGACCAAGGGGTAGTGTTTGAAACTGGTGCATTTTCCCTTCGAAAACAAATCAAAGATAGCGACGAGATGAACGATGGATACTGATATAGAAATATGCATCCCTCAGATCCAGTGATGTAACCCAATCTCCCTTCTGAAGTGCCAGTCTGATTGAGTTCAAAGTCTCCATTTTGAAATGGGAAAATAAAACAAACTGATTGAGACGAGAAAGGTCTATCACCCGTCTCCAGCCTCCTGATCTCTTTTGTACCAGGAAAATGCGGCTAAAGAAACCTCTCTTTGGATGCATACTCGTTACTTCTTCCATCGCTTTCTTTTGAAGTAGAGCATCAAATTCTGCTCTCTTAAAATGTCCACTTTGGCAGGATCCTGAGGCATGGGAGTGCACCATCCTGCTGGTAAAAGCATTTGTCTTGTAAGGACACAAAATTGTATACAATACCCACTTTGGACGATAGATAGAGTCTAAACATCCGAAATAATTTTTCCCAGGCCTTTAGAAGGAAAGAAATTCTTCCTCCTGTTGGCAGGTCCGATCTTGGGACCTGCTTGCGTAATGATGCCTGGGAACTGAAGTGGGCACCCTATGGGACTTACCTTTCCTAGGACCCTTGAACTCACATTCTGTCTTTACAATAATATTTACCAATAATAAAGTTATTTTTACTCACTTTTCTTAGAACAATTCATGCATTATATCATATTTTAAATGTTATATGCACATACCAATCACAAGGATATATTCATAGCATAGAAGATGAATCGCTTGTATACTGTCATGGAGGCTGCGAGTTCGAACCCCGTTACTGTACCTTGTTTTTCTTTTTTTCATTTTACTTTTATTTATTTATTTATTGATACAATAGTTTGAACATAATTCATAATCAATTCGAAATCATTTTGGTTGCTGTATATCGCTTTAAAGACAGCAAACAGTCCAGTAGATGCATTCCGTAGCATCTCGCATATGCGTTTTCTTGTATGCTAATGAACAATTTAAGGAATACTTTGTATAAATGTTAAAGCTGTTGTCCAAACACGAATAAAAGATACATAAGTAAACATTACGCAATAAAATGACGAAAAAGCAATGAAAGCATTGATGGGATTCAAACCTGCGCATAAGGAGATTTTCTGCTGGCGGCGACTCTACCTACTCAGCTATCCGTGCTGACAACAAACAGTTTTCAAAACCGCAGCTGACTTCTGAATATGCCACCTTAATGTTTTGATTTCAATGTTTACAAACGTAAACATAGCCATTAGATCTTGGACGAACTATAGAAGGCTGGTTTCCTAATGTTTGTTGGCTGGTGTAATCTCTGAATGGCATAGTTCTTTTTTAACCCCCAGCACTCTTTGTCACTAGCAAATTTTCAAAACGTAAGAGATTACGAAAGTATAGTTACCTTTGTTTATATCACAGAATTGCGTGGCACTATATAAATTTTTAAATAAATAAAACGGATGAAGTTATAAACCATGGATAACCCATGAAAGCCCTGATGCTTATTTCCAATAGGGGTTCAATGGGGATCCATAAAATTGGATATGGAACAGTCAAGATTTTAGCACATACAAAATTTCATGGAAGTTGAGTTAGTGCGAAACTTTCAAAAATGACCAGAAATCATACTATTGGAATATATCACATGTATACAAAAAGACATGAGATTATCACTTTTTTGCTTTTAGATCTAAACATTTGACGGAAAAAAGAATCTTTTAGCAGAAAACTATGCGCACTATTGTCAGATAAACTGTTTTAGCAAGGGGCATTTAAAATCGGACATTACATTATGGGAAATGTCAACCGGTTAATACGATCGTACTCGTAAACGTTTGTCAACATAAATATATTTTGTTATATTATGAAATTAAAAATCCAATTTCTTCTAAGCTGTGACTCCCAAAAGTATAATTGCAAAACTATTTTCCCTCAGTATTTAAAGCATCGCCGAATACGTCAGCATCGGTGTGTATTAGAGGTACATGTACTTGTAGCACGGGTTCAGAGGGGGGGGGGGGAGGGGGCAGGGGTCCGTACTCCCCCCTGAAAAATCACAAAAATAAAGGGTTTCATAGCAATACTGGTGCGGATTCCCTGAAAGATCACAAAGCTACCAAGCCAGTATTCAATGTTGTGCCATCATCGACCATTTAAATGGCGTTTTGCTAGCGGGCCAATGATGGCCCATTTATAGTGGTATTTGGCTCCTTTATCGCCTCACCAACTAAAAAAAAGGGGGGGGAATTTTCATATTTGTGCCCCCTCTCACAAAACTTTCTGGATCCGCGCATGTTAGAGGTACTTGCGCATATGCGATGCGTTTCAAAAGTCTCATGCGTTGGTCTATAAATATATTTATTTTGAAAGCTTGGCCATTACAAGTGATTATGAGATTTTCTGGAGACGAGACGTAATAGCTATAGTACGTACAAATTGACAGAACGGAACAGAACTTTTATTTAGACTTCCGCATACAATTGCATCTTCGTGGTTAATAGTTGAACGGATCTTAATAGGGCTATCTGGAGACTTTAATAGTCTAGGAGTTGTTATTTCTATGGTTTCAATGAATCAAACACAGTCTCCTATATATGACGTTTTCTTTCAGGTCAATAGACAAGCGTGTACCGTTCAGTAGTTTTAACTCTTTGCCTGCCAGCTGCAAATTTTGCTGTCTGCTTATAATCTTTGCAAACAGTTTGGACCCAGATCAGGCCCAACAGAACGTCGGGCTTGATCAGGAGCCGATCCGTTTGACTCTCTGAAAGTGTTCTTGAAAGTTGTTTTTTAATTTATTTTTGAAAAATAATAATGAGCCAGTGCATGAGATTTCCAACAAAGTGTTATGTGCGACCAGCAAAGCCTCTAATCAGCCTGCGCATACGCGCAGTCTGATCAGAGCCTTTGCTAGTCGCTTGAGCCTTCTATGATTGTTAAGCTACTGACTGAACACCATTTGGAGTTTCTAAGCTTAAAAGGAGGCTGCAGAGGCTCGTCTGAGTCTACACATGTCAAAATTCCGCATTGTTGAAATCACGTGTACTGGCTCAAATATACGACAAAAAATGATGAAAAACTACCCAGCATGCAAAGCGTTAAAGGATTGGAACAATGAATGAAAAATCGTATCTCAGACTGATGCATTGATATACGAAGGCAGTTCTAACCTCAGACACATAAGATGTGGCATTGATACAGTTTGAAGTGACACATAAATTAAAGCATAAACGCCAGGCCAAACAAGAGCACCTATAAATATAAAATATTGTGCCCTTAAGTCAAATATGTACTACAGGACACAATTTTATGCTTTTTCAGCCTGGCAGAAACTAAGCAGCCAGTAAGCATTGAAAAACAACATTAATCAATGTCATAACATAACAAAGCGTTTGCCTGGTAGTTTGAACTTTTTTCAGTCAGATCTAATGTAAAAGGGCCATGCGCAGATCCAAAGAGTTTTGTGAGAGGGGTCCAATCCTACAACGTTTTATTAAGATGATGAGAAGAGCGAGGAACCAAATTCCACTAAAAGCCGGAAATTGTCAGTCCACCAGCGAAACGACATTTCGGCCCGCAAGCCAGCGAAGCGCCATGTAAGCCGTTTCGCTTGTCGGCCGACGATGCCCCAACATTGAATGCTAGCCGGTAGCTTTGTGATTTTCCAAGGAAATCGGACCAGCATTGCTAAACACCCTATAGTTTATTTTTATTTGTCAGGGGGATTGGGGTCAGGACACCCTGACCCCTCCTCTGGATCCGCACATGAGGGCTAGGACTATGCATTCTTCCATAATGGCTCATACTCCTTGTCTGTAAACAAGAATTACCCTCTATACGTTGATTGATTTTATAACTTACTTAAGGAACACAGTAGCTGACTTCATATTGCATGACACCATAAATATGGCTTCACAGTATGATCTTCAAGGGGATAATATAGAGGTAGTTCGATCATTATCCGCAGTACCTACAGTTCGACTAAACATTAATCGAACTCACTTTGGTCCAACTAAAGTGACGCACTTCCGGAACTGCGGTTTAGCCATGCTTTTCACTCTGGGTCCTCTTGAACAAATATGGCCGACAGTGTACATAAATAGTAGTTGATGAACTGTAAAGTTCTATTTTTTGGAAGCTGCGAGCTATCTATCTTCCCATACTTGAGTCAATCAGTTGCTTGTAATCAAACCAGGAAATGTATAGCAGTTTTAGTGTTATTTCACTGTTAGAACGAAATGAAAGTAAAGATTTAATTGTACAAAAACGGTTGTCCATGCTTTTATTTCTTCAATTGAAGGTACGTTTAAACGTACTGTCAAACATCTATCAAACTGAGTTCGATCAATCACCCGCTCAAGCATGCGCAATAGATCTTCCGGAACTAAACTACGGTTTGTGATCGAACTACCTCATAGTGTCAGGCAATATGACGTCACCTACTATGTTCCTTAAAGGGGTACATTCTTAGACAATAAAAGTGGCACCACTGTCTGAGGGCTATTCCAGACAGATTAAAGGCTAATCTTTATGAGATGATTATGACTTCCTTACAGGAGGCAATAAAGCGGTCCCATGAAAGGTTTAGATACTTTCTGATAAAATGTTGATAATAAATTGTGTTGTATCCAGGTAAGTCTCCTCTTGAGATCCCTTCAACTCTGTGAGATACTGAAACTGTCCCTTATCAGTTAATCCTTTAATGATCTCTATTTGACAGGAATATAGGTCATTAAGGAATTTATAAAATCCATGGTCGAGCAGTGTATGATAATATATAACATAACGCATTATTTTGATCAAATGTTCTGATTTCTAAAGGCACGTTTTATAAGGCAACACACTGTAGAAATATGCATCGGTTATTATAGCTTAATCCAATCAAACCTTATAATTACGAATGCAGTTTCTTATGCAATGATTGCGCTTCGTGGCATTAAACAACCACTGAAGCTTAATTCAAGCGCATTTTCATTAATATGTTGTCTGATGCAGTCCAAATGTACTTATCAATGATCTCATAAGTGCGCTTGGTTTAACACGCATTAAAGTTTCAATCGCAAAATAGCTATCATTTTAAGAAGGGGAACTAACTATCAAAGTGCTAAGATAGCGGTGCACTGACAAGAGCCCCGGACCCCTACCCCCTTTCAGACACAAATGTCAAATTAAGGCGAACGTATTATACCGCATTGTCGACAAACAATTATGCCTGTTTTCTCAGTCGCATTAATAAGAATTTACTTGCTTTTATATATACTTAACTATTAAAGAAACCTGACACGTTTTACTCGCTTTAAACTCTTAAATAACAAATTATAGAGCTAAGCCGATATGCGTATTTTAATAACAAATTATTAGAAAATATTCTTCGAAAAAATATATTTATCAAATATAGAACATGACGTCACGACGTCAAAAATACCGTTTTCATCACTTTTGCCTCGGGAGTGTATGTCTAGATATTTTTTTGAAAACTTTTTTTCATGTTTGCAAGGCCAATACCCAGTACAGACAAAAGTGCATTTTAAAATTTTGCAATTTCTTAAGTTTTGCTTTCGACGTTGTCTAAACGGCAGTGTTTTTTCCTTTGTTTAAGCGATTTCTAGAAACTGAAATGACTTGGAGTCAACCAATCATTGTAAGAGCATGCACTTTCAAAAATCAGAACTTATGTTTCGCGTCACGTTAAAGGGTAAAAGCAGAAAAAAAACCAAATTTGACGTCAATTAAGAAACAACGTAAACTAAGGATAATAACCGTTTTTTCTTTGTCAACGTATGTCGCCGTTTAGTGTGTGCTGTCTACTTTGTTATAGTGCCAATTGGCTATACTTTACTTTAATCGCGTATGAATTTCAAGCTTTACAGTATACACATATCAGCATGTAATTTTAAGACTTGACGTCGCTAAATGGACGTAGGCGGCAGCGACGGAGTTCAAAAGGACTGAAACATTGTCAAAATGCATTCCAAGCATCATACAAAGTGAAAAAAGTTGATAAAGTGCTAGTGCTTTTTAAAAGCTCATAAAACGCTGATAACGTAAAATTGACGTTAAGAAAATTAAAATAGGCTTTTGGGTTGAACAATGCATGCATGCTTTATTTGAATGCCCAGAAGATGTCAATGAAATAACAAAGACTCACACTTAAGCGGTTTCTGGTGGATTTTGTGTGATTTCTTTGTTCTTGCAAAAATTGATTTTATGGATTGCGTGACGTTTTGATAGCTGACGTCTGAAATAAGTTCATCTTTTCAAATAATCTCTTCCTTTGGCCAACTTTACGCAATGGAAAGACAAGTGTGCATCGTATTCATTTACTACCAAAAAATGACACATAGTATGTGTCAGGTTTCTTTCGTAGTTAAGTATACAACTAAAATCCCACAACAATGTTTTTAAACCCATTGTGTATTTAGCATGGAAGTCTATAACATAATTTATCGTATGACGTCGCGTCTGGGAGTGAAATAGTGCCATACAATAAAACCAATAAACCACTAGTGGTTTACAGATTTTTTGACCACTAGTGGTTTCAGATTATCGGGATCCATAACACCGTTGCGTATATAATGAGAAAATTATAACGTTTTTACGACAGAAATGAGATGTCAGTTTAATCTTAATGCCATATGATAAATAGAATCATTCGTGCTCTTTTATTATTGAATTTACTCAACTCGTTGCGAAATAGCCTCGCATTTTATCTCGTTTCCCCCTGCTCGTTTAATAAATTCAATTACACACGAGCACTCATGTAAGATCCTCTATGATTTGTAATTAAACAGAAAAAATAACAGATGTTTTGATGAAAATTACAATAAAAATCATTACAAGATATCAGCTTTGGTACTGATAAACTTCCGTACATTCCGTAGGAATGTTTAAAGCATCATATTGCATTCTTTGTCAAAATAAAATCCTGATACGAAGACCTAGATTTATAATTAAAATCACGGATTACTAGATTTCAGCTGGAGTTGGCCTATTGATAACATGTCTTTGGAAAGCGTTGCCACAAGTATGAGTGAACACTTTTTGCCAAACTGAATGGAAAAAACTTTAAAACACATCTCTATGAAAAACTACTAGGCTGATAAAAGCAAATGGCTAATCCTCTACCAAGGTTGTTCAAATTATCCTGATCTGCTGAAAAACATTGCCTCCAAAGGTAGGGATTATATAAAACCACCGATACGCTTGCAACCGATTCAGTTAAAAATGATCAGACACAAAGACATGATGACAACATCCCTATAAAATAGGATTTGATGGAAGCTTAAAACATTGGATGTTTAGAATAGATGACTTCGAAACCTTCAGCCCCTGATGCCTTATATGACTTTTGGTTACTGTAAAGCGGCACCTCATGGCTGGTCAACCTTAGACATTGGTAAAAGCTGAACATCAGGCGTGGTTTTATTCAAAAGTAGCTGTATCATCATACGCCATTACCTCAGTATAGACGCAAAACACATTATTTAGTCCTTAAAACGCCAGCAAAATAACTGCATCTAAAATGTCTATTTAACATAAGCATAGATGTAAACAGGAGCAGTCTGATCTGGGTCCACACTGTTTGTCTATGAGGCTTCAAAATTTTAATCGACGACAAAAACATACATTTTGTGATTATGCGCGTTAAGGGTTATTAAATGTGCGTTCAGTGTGTATACGGTTAAGCATTTTTTCATGAAATGCACGCACGTTTGCGCGGCCCAAACAACTTATTAATTATTCACCAAATTATAAATAGATCCTGATTTCCCTTGTTTAGCAGATGAAATAGCCTAACCACGCCCAGGT
>OZ026516.1:64966529-65002041 GCA_964019695.1 Loripinus fragilis
GTTAAAATGCCAACAATTGTTGGCATTTTAACATTTATGAGCAGGATAAATTTCGTGCTCAGCTGAGTTGAGCATGGATAAAGTTTTATAACCTTGGGGCCTGCAGACTTCTGACAAAGCCATCTGATTAGACAGCTTTCCACTTTGATTGAAAAAACAACAACACATGCTTGTAGGTTAACATGTTAAAGGACCTCGGACAGTTTCCTATTCAATCTGCCCAAATTTTGACAGCCTGTGGCTAGGATAATGCATAACTGACAACTATAGTTTTGTGCTTAAATCAAACCCTTACATGTAGTGAACCTAGCAATATAAAAATATTTTGAAAATATTGCATAACTATGCCAGGAATTTAGGGTTTAGGGGGTGGGGGTAATCTTTGTGACCAAATTTCATTTCACAGAAAGTCAAAGATTCGTCGAGTATTCACCTAAATACATGTAAATATTATGTTTGCGGCATAAAAATTGAGACGAAAGTGATGCGTTTGCATAAAATTCGGGTTGAGAAGAAGACTACATTTTTTCATCTAAAGAAGTGTGCTGTCAATGACTTTTGACTATTATCTGTAATGTTTCAAGTTCATCCAGTTGACTTGTGCACTGAGGTGTATCATATCTGCATACTGTATAAATCATAGTCTAGATAAACACAGATGTTGAGCGTAAAATCGTTAATATTTTTCTTACACATCAGATTTTATCTATAATTTGGTGCTTAAAAGAACCGTCTCTTTGCGATGGTTCTTTTGAGTACCCACAACATATGTTTTGGTTGAGAAATGAGACAATTAATTACTTTGTAAGCACTCATAACTAAAGCTCTGATACATGCCATTTACCTACAGGTCTTTACAAAATAAGTTTCTAATAAGGTTTTATAATAAAGCGTTTTGAGCATTTTGACATCGTTCCCCCCCCCCCCCCCGTGACCAATCATGCCGTTTTTATATGATGTATGAAATGTAAAACTACAACTGTATGCAAAAGGATTAGTTTGGGCCCGGGGGGGGGGGGGGGGGGGGGGGGGGGGGGGGGGGGGGGGGGGGGGGGGGGGGGGAAAGCACTTCAGTAAAACTTTTTCTATTTTCTATATGTTGAATAGCAAAAACAGAGTTTTCAGCCCATATTTTTCAATAGGTACTTGTCCAATGAGAAAACGGCTTTTGTGGATAAGTCGAGGATTGAACCTACTATCTTTCTCATAGAAAAAATATCATTTTCTTTAAAACTTTTCTCTGGTCATTTTTATGGGCAATCCTTCATTAAGACTGTCCGAGGTCCTTGAGTGTAGCTAGTACATAAAAATATTCAGTATGTTTGTTTTGATACTTTACGTCCCAGTCAACAATCTTTAGTCATGCCAGGATGGGTCTTCCTGGGTTAAACCAGTACTAAGCAGAGGATAAAGTGTCTTACTCAAGGAAACAATGCAGTGAGTGCAGCCAGTCAGGCACAAACCTGCAACCCCTCACTCAATCTTGAGTCAAGCACTCTACCACTGAGCCACCGCTCTCCTCATATTAAGCAGGTCTTTAGTTAAGAGTGTGTACCAAAAATTTAATTTTCTTATTTCTAAACCAAAACATATGTTGTTGGTACTCAAAAGAACCGTCTCAATGAGACAATTCTTTTGAGCACCAAAAACATATGTAAAAACTGATGGGTAAGAAAATATCAAAAATTTTATGCTGAACATTTTTGTTTATCTAAACCTATGTATTCAGTATGATGATTGTCAAAATGTTAACATTTATTGTGCTTTATCCTCCCTTTGGGAGTGCCAAGAGGCAAAACAAGATCGCTAATATCAATTTTTCTCCTTTGCAGTATCCCCAATTATTCCAAGCTAAACCACCGGACCATGACAAAGAGTCAGCCATGAGAAAAACCTTCGATTACCTGAACAGACAGTTGCAAGGACAGAAATACATGGCGGGAGACGAGATGACTCTTGCTGACATCAGCATGGCAACAAACCTGGCCCTACTAGAACTTAGAAATTATAAGTTAGACCAGTGGGCCTTAATGAACGCCTGGTATCAAAGAATGAAACAATTGCCCTACTGGGGCGAGTGTAATGCCGGACTATATGAGTGGAAAAACCCTATGCTTTCAGACTTTAATGCTTAGCTTTCTATAATTATTAGACTACGTCCAGAGATAATAAAACTTTTTTCATGCTCAACTCAACTGATCATGAAATTTATCGTACTCATGAATATTATGAGTGAAAAAACCCTATGCTATCAGACCTTAATGCTTAACTCTTTGACAGCTGAATTTCTAAAATCTTTAGTCCAGGCCCCGCAGTTATAAAAAACTTGTTTATGCTTAACTCAACCGAGCATGAAATTTATCATGCTCATGAATGATAAAATGCCAACAATTGTTGGCATTTTAACATTTATCAGCATGATAAATACAACATCTGGGTTTGAATTCAGAAAAAAAAAATTCCAGCTATTCCTCAGTTCATATATGCTGTTTTTGTAAGTAAAATTGTGTATTCCGTTTTTTATTCCTGTTGCTGACTTTCGATTCACAGCATTATTATAGCAATGACTCTGTATTGATCAATAAAAGAAAGAAAAAATTGAGCCATCTAATGAGATTTTAGTAATTATCCTATATGGGAGCATTGAATGCTTAAAGGGGATGGCAACCCTGGTCTTTACTATGTTTTATATGAGAGATCTAAATAAACCATAAATTTTGCTACCAGTTTCATCTAAATCGGTTGAAAAATGTAGAAGTTGTGGGCGTTTGAATATTTGCAAATGGACTGTAATGGTAGTGGCCATATTGTGGGATTAGTGATGTCACACAGCCTAATTAAACATGTGTAATCAAAATAAAAAAAAACAACAAATGGATCACTTGCAATTATCTTAAATAAAACATTTTCCTTTTGTATAAAGCTGCATATCTGCGGAAACAGAGATGCTGTGATAGTATTGATAACTAAAAATTAAGCAGTTGAAAAATTCTGAAAACTAATTAAATATTCAAAATGGCGGCTAAATGTTGGACATATTGAATTCTTTAAATGCCCCTAGCTTCCCCATTTTTCAACCGATTTTGATAATACTTGTATCAAAATTCATGATTCATACAGTTCTTTCTGATAAAACACACTTATCATTAGGGTTGCTGTCCCCTTTAACAGACGTGCCTGCACAAATATACAGTAAAACCTGTGTAAAACGGCCACTCAAAAATAGACAAAACAAAGATCTTAATAACAACTGGTAGCTTAATGAAGGTCAAAAGTATTGCAGAATGCTCCTATTGGAGCATTCTGCAATACTTTTGACCTGCATTATATGATTATTGGTCCTGAAAACTGATTTTTTATCTTTTTGAGAGTGTCTGTTTTACACAAGTTTTACTGTACATTTGCTCAGACTTATCCACACCTTTGTTATTCGCTCTCTTGAACGTATAAAGCTAAAAATGCAACATGCATAAATATTTTTATCTGTTCAGGCTGGACTCAAACTAACCTTGCCCTAAGGTTGTAAAACTTTTTTTCATGCTCAACTCAACTGAGCATGAAATTTAACATGCTCATAATTGTTGACATTTTAACATTTATTAGCAAGATAAACATAACATCTGATAGTTTGAAAGTGAGAAAATTCTGTATTTTTCAGCATTTTGGTTTTGTATAAGCAGTTGAAATTTCATGCTCAGTTGACTCAGTTGAGCATGGAAAAAGTTTTATAACCTCAGGGCAAGGGTTGCAAAATCAAAATGAGCCGCGACATGAGATTTCCAACATTGTGGCATTTTGACATGCGTTAGCTCAGACAAGCCTGTGCAGCCTTCTTTTAAACTTAGAAACTCCAAATGCTGTTCTGTCAGTAGTTTAAGTCATAGAGTATTCAAGCAACGAGCAAAGGCTCTGATCAGACTGCTCGCATGCACAGGCCGGTCTGAGCCTTTGCTGGTCGCACATACTACATTGTTGGAAATCTCTTTTGTATTTTTATTTGAATCTTTACGTCCCATCAACAATCTTTAACTTAAACAGGGACAGGTCTTCCTGGGTTGAACGAGTACTTAGCTAGGATAAATGTGTCCAGCTCAAGGACCACAACGCAGTTACGCCGGTGAGGCTCAAACCCGGGGCACCTCGGTCTCAAGTCTAGCACTCTACCACTGAGCCACTGCGCTCCATTGGAAATCTCTTGTCACGGCACAAATATCTAGGATAGTCACAACTTTGGTAGAAAATAAAAACGAAGAAAATCTAGAGCTGTACTGGTATTTCATCATTTTCCGTTTACATAAAAAAAGGAATAATTCAGTACAAATAGTGAAAGCTTAACAAGTGAGCCGCGACATGAGATTTCCAACAATGTGGTATGTGCGACCAGCAAAGGCTCAGACCAGCCTGCACATACGCGCAGACTGATCAGAGCCTTTACTAGTCACTTGAATATTCTATGAATGTTTAGCTACTGATCGAAAACTTTTCAGAGTTTCTAAGTTTAAAAGGTGGCTTCACAGGCTCGTTTGAGTCTACACTTGTCAAAATGCCACATTGTTCGAAATCACATGTCACGGTTCAAGTTATACATACACATGAATTACATAAAATAATAAATTACATGCATGACTAGAAACACACACACACAGGCACACTAACTTATGATAAAAATCCTTTGGAGCAAGATACTCAATAAAAGAAAGGTCTGTAGAGCGTAGTGTCACAAAAATTCAATTAACCCTTAAAGCGCGACCTTTAATTTGCAGCAGACGACAGTTGCAAATTTTGCCGCTTTTTCAAAAATAACAGATAAGGCATGATATTTCATGAGAATCGTCTGCTGGCAGACGGTTCTCATGAAATATCATACCTTATTTTTTTTGAAAATTAAGGAAGATTCCGCAAAATTTTTCGTCTGCTGCAGTCGTGATTGGCACTTTAAGGGTTAAACCCATTGTATTTGGGAAACTCATTACTACCTTTGTATTTGGAATATCTGTTTACAAGTAGTTTACAAGTATTTTACACATCCCTATGGAAACTTGTGTACCTACGTTATCGGTCTTGGGCTACTTTACCCAGAAAGAGGCTCATTTTGTGATTTGTAACACAGTGAAGGTGTTGCGATTGACATATTTCACAACTCTAAAGCAAAAGTAGCTAGCAACAACTTCATTTTAACAGCATGTTTAAGTGCAGATTTAAATTACCTAAAAATGAGCCATAATATTTTTAATTCTGACCAAAAAAAGTTGAGTTAAATTGTTTTTACCAAAATTAGTTCTTCTGAATCCTGAAAATCAATTTATCGAAAAAATCTCCAGTTCTGTGGGAGTATTCCAAAATACAGTGGGTTAAAATGGATAAAATGTGGCTTGTTTCCAATTTGAGACGACTCAGACATTTTAACCCTTAAAAGGCCAGCAAAAGATTTATCTGAAAATTCCGTCCACATTTGTCGTCTGCTGCAAATATTTGCCTAACATAACTGACGAATTAAGTATAGAAGCAAACAGGGTGAACCCAGATCAGACTGCTCCTATAGGAGCAGTCAGATCTGAGTCTATACTGTTTGTTGGAAAGGCTTCTAAAACATTTCAGTAGACGACAAAAGCAGACGAATTCGTTGTGATTGGCGCTTTAAGAAGCAGTCTGATCTGGGTCTGCCATATTTGTCTACAGCCTTTTTGGAAGGCAACTAGTGTTTGAAAATTTTAGAACATTTACCGTAGGTCCCCAAAGGAAAATGTTGAAACAGATAATGTCTAAGTCTAAATAGAAATGCTTTGGAAGTAAGCTCACACAAAAAGAAACAAATATACCAGAACTATTTTTTTCAGAATTTATTCAACAGTTTGGGGAAAACAGCTGTTTATCTCTTTGCCTACTGGGCAATATTTATTGCTTTTTTGTCGTCTGCTGATTTTTTCCAAAATCAACTTTTTCGAAAAATTCTTTCAGGAATACCATCAGAGTGTCAAACAGTTTGGATCTAGATCCGGCACGACATTTTGTCTGGCCAGATCTTGGTCCAAACTGTTTGCAAAGGTTATCAGCAGACGACACTAGTAGACAAGAGTAACGTGTTGACTGATTCAAAAAGCACTCATAAAGACAATCTATTTACTTGCTTATTTATCTTTCATTCTTCATTTAACCCTTTACTCCAATATAACACCTTTTGACACCTTTGAAATATCATGTATTTGAAAATATTATGTAAAATGGAGCATTTGCTCTTTTGATTTTCCATAATTTTTTCAAAAGTATTCAAAACTTTACAAAAAATTTTCTTGAATTTTTTAAATGTTGTCCAAAAATAGAAAATGATGTCATGATCTAAAAATAGCCTATGGAGTATAGTGTTAATTTATTCATAAGGTACAATCACTTAATTTGCAAAATTAAGACTGAATCATTGCAAAATATACATTTCTAGCATTCAAATAAAAACATTCACACTTGTAAATTGACCCATCACAATAATGTAAGATATCACACTTGTCATATAAAGTGCACCGGATTTATCCAAAATACTCAGAAAAACTAGATCTAATCATACCTAAAATGTTGATACACTGTTTGACTGTTTGGTCTTACAGTGTAAATCAAAACAAGACAGCTCCTCAGGAGCCTATCAGTGTTTACACTGTTCAACATTTTCAAACAGTATAAACCCAGGTAAACAGTTCCTAAAGCAGATAAAATAGCTGTACCTTTATTTGGTGCAGCATATGCTGCACCCAGCATATGCTGCACCAGATAAAGGTGCAGCAATTACATACCAGTTGATTTAGGTCTCTATTATTAGAATAAGTTCTACAGAAAATAATAAATTTCAAGGACATTTCAAGGACTTTTCAAGGTCTATGAGTAATTTTCAAGAACTTTTTAAGACAGATTTTAATTTTCAAGGACTTTTGAAGAAAGTCCTCTATATTCAAGTACTTATCAAGCCTGTGCGAACCATATTATACAATTATTGACTAATGAGGCATTGGATATGATGTGATATGGACCAGATAATATCAATATTGACCGAGGCGGAGCTGAGGTCAATATTGGTATTCTCTGGTCGATATCACATCATATCCAATGCCTCATTAGTCAATAACTGTTTTATTATATAACATTTAGAGAAAGATGTACAGGTATCATTCCACCTGGAAAAAATAATGAACTTATATACAAGTTTTGGGTCAGTCAAGTATTTAGCAGAAACAGAGAAAACCTAGATAAGACCACCCTTTTACTGTTTTATATATGCTGTGCATGAGTGTCAGCATTCAACATTTACTAACAAGAATTCTAACACCCCTCGCCTGTAGAGCCAATGTTAAAACAGTGTGATATACCAAACAATAATTCACAGCGTTGAAAGCGCAGGAAAATGTGTGATAGCTGACGTCATTTGTTACTAGAAAATGATGTCATTAATGGCGTTAGACTGTGTAACGTTGTTTTTACGCTTGAAAGACGTTATATATACATGTAAACGTATGCGACGTGGTCTAAGTATTGGAGGGAGTTCTTCAGTGCACAGTCGGAAAGTAGGAAGAAGCTGAAGACTTCAAATTTGTTTTCGCCGTTTATTGTGCAATAAAATCGAAATAGATCAGCTCCAGTGCGTGATTTGTCACATTCTCGGCAACTACGATAGGATTACTCACGACGCTTTAGAAAAGCAGAACCGAAACGGAAAAAACACAAGCAATCTAATTTTAGTAACTAATATTCACCAGCAAGCGCGCACCAGCCAGTGAATATGACAATATATAGACTGGCAACGTGAGCGCTCTAAGCCAATGAAAATCAGTCTTTTTACTTAGTTATATAATAAAAATATTTTACGTGAGTAAAGCACTAATATATCCATCCATAAAATATAAAGAATCATCCTGAAACACAGTTACAACAGATTAGCAGAGTAACAGTCACACATTAATGCCACTAGAAGTCAGTATTTGCAGAGACAAAAGGCTCATTGAGCCAGCACTCTAAAGTCAAGCAATACTTAACAATCATACTTCTGTCTGACTAAAGCCCAGGTGAATATAAATCCAACAATACTTAAAAATCATACTTCTGTCTGACTTCAGCACAGGTGAATATAAATCCAACAATACTTAAAAATCATACTTCTGTCTGACTTAAGCACAGCTTAATATATGCTGCACTCTTAAATCAAGCAATACTTAACAATCATACTTCTGTCAGACTTAAGCACAGGTGAATATAAATCCAACAATACTTAAAAATCATACTTCTGTCTGACTTAAGCACAACTTAATATATGCTGCACTCTTAAATCAAGCAATATTTAACAATCATACTTCTGTCTGACTTAAGCCCAGCTTATATGCCTGTACTCTTAAATCAAGCAACACTTAACAATCATACTTCTGTCTGACTTAAGCCTAGCTTAATATAAGCTTCATATGGTACATGTATATGATATTCACTTAGTTGTTTTCTTGCTTTAACGCAAAATAGTCAAATGGATAATTCAATAAACGTTTTCGAAAAGTTTATTTTCGATTGAGGGCTAATTGACATCATGCTTGTCATGTCAGAAACAAAACCTGTTTTTGCCATGTGGGTAAAACATAGGACCAAATAAAAAAATACCTGTGTTTAGGGTAACCTGACCCTACCTTAATTTACTGGTGAAACCTAGAATTTTTTCAGGTCTTCTGGAAAAAATATGATTTTATGTATTTTGAAAGGCGAAATGCCTTTCAAAATTGATAAAATTATATTTTTTTCCAGATTTTTTTTTAAAAAATATGTGTCCCTACCCTACCTAAAATTTTCAGATCTGTTACCCGAAAAACATTTTTTTTGATTGGCCTAGACACATATCAGCCTGTATATTTGTGCAGTCTGATCAGTCACTGCCTAGCAAAGTTTAAAATTATTTATCACATGACGTCGCATCTGAGAGTGATATAACACCATGTATTAAAATGGATAAACCATGAGTGGCTTACATATTTAGTAACTTTAAGTAATGACTTCAAAAACATTATAAATTATATTGCGTATACAGTAAAACCTGTGTAAAACAGCAACTCTCAAAACGACCGAAAATTGTTTCATGACCAATTATCTCTTAATACAGGTCATAAGTATTGCAGAATGCTCCACAGGAGCATTCTGCAATACTTTCGACCTTCATTAAGCTACCATTTGTCATTAGGATCTTTCTTTTGTCTATTTTTGAGTGGCCGTTTTACAGTATATGCCAAAATCTTAGCATTTTCATGCCAAAATTCTTGATTTAAAATAATTTTAGTGTCATTTGGTCAACCTAATCTAACATTTGTGCTCCTGTAAGATCCTCTATATCTAGTCTCTGTAGATGAGCAAGCTAGTTTGAAGAATATGACATGTGCAGACAGCGGAATGTAACTAAAGTAAAACCTGTCTCAAGCGGCCACTCAAAAACAGACAAAACAAAGATCTTAATGATGGTCGTAAGTATTGCAGAATGCTCCAAGGGGAGCATTCTGCAATACTTTTGACCTGCATAAAGCGACAATCGGTCTTGAAAAACAATTTTTGGTCTTCTTTTGGAGTGGCCGTTTAAAACAGGTTTTACTGTATAATTTTAGCAATTCTGAACCGTCATGTCTCCCCGATGCCATAGGGCCAGTTAAGGAAAAATTTTCAGCGTAAGATTGTAAATATGTTCTTATCTATCAGTTTTAACATGTGTTTTGGGTGCTCAAAAGAACAGTCTCATTGAGATGGTTCTTTTGAGTACCCACAGCATATGCTTTGGTCGAGAATTAAGAAATTAATTTCAGTTATGCACTCTTATCAGGGGACCTGCTGGTGCCCAACATACAGTGTCAGTTCAATCCAACTTGTGGTTCAGGAGTAGATATCCAAAATGTCAAAAACTAACTGTAAATGGACAACAGACCATACCATAAGTTGACCTGAAGCTTGTTGAGCACAGTGGCTCAGTGGTAGAGTGCTTGACTCGAGACCAAAGGGCTGCAGGTTCGAGCCACTGTGTTGTGTCCTTGAGCAAGACATATTTATCCTTGCTTAGTACTGGTTCAATCCAGGAAGACCCGTCCCGACATCTCTGAAAATCTGTTAACTGGGACGTAAAGAATCAAAAACTGAAGCTTGCTCCACGTGAGCTTAAGATGTTGTATAAGCACCAAGGAACAAACATTTAACACAGAAGCCAAGTTAGTTGTCTCCCTTAACCCTTCGCATGCTGGTAATTTTGCTTTTTTTATGATCTGTGGATATTCGTTAAATTAAATTTGTTTGTTTTGTTGCTTTACGTCCCAAGTCAACAGCTATGGTCATGGCGCTACAGTTGTTAAATTAAATACCATAAAGGTGTCAAACAATTTGAATTCAGATCAGGCCCAACATTTTGTCGGGCATGATCTGGATCCAAACTGTTTGCTAAGGTTTATCAGCAGCTTGTTGTCACATAAAATACATGGCTCAGTTATAAGAGTACCAGCCTTCCAAACTTCACATTTATCGGACATTAAAATAAACAATAACAAAATATCACAAAAATTCCAGGAAAAAAAAAACTTTACCCAAAATAAACCACTAGACATATCAGGTGAGACAATACACAAACAAATGTTAGAAATATTATACCAGCCTTAAAAACTTCAGCACGAAACATCTTGTAATTTGTAAGATTAACCCTTAAAGGGCCACCTATAATTTGCAGCAGAAGACAATTTCAAATTTTGCCGCTTTTTCAAAAATAACAAATAAGGTATGATTTTTCATGAGAATTGTCTGCTGGCAGACAATTCTCATGATATATTATACCTTATTTCTTCTGAAAATTAGGAAAGATGTTGCAAAATTTGTCGTCTGCTGCAGTCGTGATTGGCGCTTTAAGGGCTAAAAGTAAGACTAAATTTTCTAACTCTTTTCTCTTTCTGTTTCCAATGTTGGTTATCAATGTTGGAATTCACAAAATATTCTTCTAAATAGTTCTTCTTGGCCATTTTTGCAGACGACTAGTGTCCAAAATTTTGAACATTTACCGTAGAAGGTAGGTAATATAACTTTTTATACCATGGCTGTCCACATGTACTGGAGATAATCTACTCTCTAAAACGATCGTACAACTGTCAGACTTATAAAATAGTACATTGCCATTACTCACTCTTCCTCCTTTGATGTTAAACAGCCTCAAAAATAAGCAAACATATAGGAACCAGTCATTTAGGCAGAGTAAGCATACATCATAGTAGAGACAACAATAAGAAATCACTGGACCAGCTATGAGCTGGCATGGTGTTGTGGATAAACCACTTGCATTGGGCCGCCTAGCGCAGTCGGTCACGTGTCTGGCAACAGCTGCTAGTCTAACTGCAGATCCAGGGGTCACAAGTTCGATCCCAGCCTGGTCCCATACTTTCGTGGAGACTGATCATAAAATTATTTCTACGGTCATTCTCCTCCCTTCACCTGAAGCTTTCAAGAAGGGTTGTTGTCAGTTCCAAGCGAAAGTATGCGCACGTAGTACTGGTTAACTGCTTGTTCAAGCTTGCCCAGGAAAAAGTGTGGTTAAGTGAACTTAACCATAGCTGTTGACTTGCGACGTAAAGTAACAAAACAAAAAAACTTGCATTGTACCCAGTGGTCCTTAGTTCTTTCTACAGCTCTCCCAGTCTGCCAGATGAGACTCTAAGCCGTGCCCTGTCTATGGGAAGTTTTAAACCACAAAACCATAAACCCACCCAACTCAGTACTGTTTACTGCCAAGGGACCGCTAGCCTTAAATGACACTTCTCTGTTACCAAACTTTTGTAGACTTTTTTTCAACCAAAAAGCCAATATTTTCCTGATTTTTCCATAGAAACATTTGTTGTGGTGTTCATTGGACATATCTCATCGAGATGATTCTAATGAACACCTGCATCATAAAGCTGACTGTCAAAATTTCAACTCATAACTTGAACTACCTGCTAAAGCCCGAGGAAAATTTTAGATACCATATTCAAAAGAGTGTAATAGCTAAAATTTGCAGAAACTTTGGTTACCCCTCTGCCTGCTTTGAAAATAAAGCATCTGAAAATGTCATCTGCTAAAGCTGTCTGCTGCACGCAAATGCATATGTCAAGCACTAATTTTGGCATACAGAAAACACTATGGACTCAGATCAGACTGCTCCTAGAGCAGTCTGACCTGGGTCCACACTGTTTGCTACTGAGATGTTTTAAATTGACAAACAGATGATACAGCTGACAATATTTAGTCACGACTAGCAGCGGAAGAGTTAAGTTTGTTTGCTTTTTCTGTTTTTCTTCCACTTTCAGTCATATCCTCATTGTTTCTAGATGTGGTGATGGGGAGTTTGGGTAAGATCATGCAAATCAGCTTATACTTTGACAGATGACAACACATAATTATCCAAATTTGAAAGTTCAATAAATCTAACAACAGTGTCCCTCATCGGTTCCGTAAATCAGCAAGAACTATACTTCTATCATCTACAAATCTGGCATGTGGACCGGTCTGAAATAAACGGAAATAAAACTGTATGAAAATATTGTCATTACCCTAAAAATTCATCTAGATAGGCCCCATCAAACAGAGTGGGATCAGATCAGCCTGCTCATGATTGCGGAGGCTGATTTAGGTTTTCACTGGATGTCATACCTACATGTCTTTATCATCATCATCATCATCATCATCATCATCATCATCATCATCATCATCATCATCATCATCATCATCATCATCACCAGATTTTTTATTAAGGTGCAGGGGCATCATCCACATCAGTGGACCCCCCCCCCCACCCACACACATAGCTGGCTAGCTGCAAGCATAGCAGTATTAGCAGATCTCAAACCTGATCTCCAGGGGGTCAAACATTGTGAGCTTCCACTTACTGCAGTCGTTCTCCGTCAATTTCTACATGTAAGCTTGTTTTATTTGTTTGTTTTTGTTGCTTTACGTCCCAAGTCAACAGCTATGGTCATGGCGGGACGGTCAGTTCACTTAACCACACTCTTTTCCTGGGCAAGCTTAAACAAGAGGTTAACCAGTACTTCGTGCACATACTTACGCTTTTAACTGACAACAACCCTTCTTAAAAGATTCAGCAGAAGAGTGGAGAATGACCATAGAAATTATTTCATGATCAATCTCCAGGAAAGTATGGGACCGGGCCGGGATCAAACTCGCAACCCCTGGATCTGCAGTCAGACACGGATCTGTAGCCAGAAACATTACCATCTGCGCTAAGCGGCTCAGTTTCTACATGTACACCTCATTTTACACACTTCATCTGGTTTCATAATTGACCAGCCCAAATTTTTGGATAAAGGTGGAAAGAATGCCTCGCCCTCAGGTTATAAAACTTTTTTCATGCTCAACTCAGCTGAGCATGAATTTATCCTGCTCATAAATGTTAAAATGCCAACAATTGTTGGCATTTTAGCATTTATTGGCAAGTCTTTATTTTTCAGCATTTTAGTTTTTATGAGCAGTGGAAAATTCATGTTCAGTTGAGTTGAGCATGAAAAAGTTTTATAAACTCGGGCCAGGTGTAAACAATTTAGGTTAATATGGCAGAACTTCTCATGGGAAACTCCGGTCAGCCTGTATGTATCTTGCTCAAGCCTTCTTTGTGCACAAAATGTTTATTCTAGTGCACTTGCTTTTGTAACACTACTTCTGATTGGATAAGGTCAAAAATTTGCAACAGTTTATCCTGTGATATACGGTAGGAAACAGTTTGACTTCATTTATGATGTCACATTTCGTTGGATGATGTGTGGCATTATGGAGCTTGCAACGCTCTAATTTGAGCTGAAACTACAGAAGTGCATTAGAATGGGGATAACCATATTCAAAATTTTCATTTGGGGAGGTATATTGTCAGATTTACGTTCGGAAATCACAATTTACAGCTCTGCTCATGCGTTGCCGTAAAACTAAATTTCCAACAGTATATCTGATGATATACTGTATATCGTCGGATATACGATTGGAAATTTAGTTTTACGGCAACGCATGAGCAGAGCCGTAAAACGTGATTTCCAAACGTATATCTGACAATATACCTCTCCAAATGGCAAATTTTGAATACAGTTACAGTCAAACCTGTCTTTAGTGGCCACTCAAACAGAAGACCAAAAATTGAATTTCAATACCGATTATTGCTTAATGCGTGTCAAAAGTATAGCAGAATGCTCCAAGCATTCTGCAATACTTTCTACCTTCATTAAGCTACCATTTGTCTTTAAGACCTTTGTTTTGTCTATTTTTGAGTGGCCGCTTAAGACAGGTTTTACTGTATCCTCTTATGAGATGAAGGTTCAGATAAACAATCTATTATCATCTACTAAACATTTCGTGGACATTGAAGGTTTGAGCGATGAAGCTTATAAATGAGCAAGTAAGACATTTAGGTACTTATTGCACAGTTAAGAAGCAAATGTGCATTCTTACCAAACCCTTTCCTGCTTGCTTCTGTTCAGTATGGATTTAGAGTAAACTTCAAACTATACTCAACAAAAAAAGAAAGTTTACACTTTTTCGATAGAAATTTACCCACTTTAACACAAACTTGTTCCTAAAAAAGAATGTCTATATAAAGATCCCACATCTGACAAGACAACCATATAGAAATGTTTCGAAATTGGTCAGGCGTTAATGAATAACATTGAAAAAACATAAAAATGCATATTTGCATCTGGAAGATAAAAATTTTGATATCTTAAATATGTAAAAAAACTTTTTGGAAGTCTTTTGAGTCAGAACATGGAAAATCACCAAATCAATATTAGCAAGAACTTTGAATTCACAAGGCAACAAATTCGCCAATATTAGCGAAAATACTGTTCTCACGAACATTTCTAAATCTAAAGTAATTCAAAATGCTTTGATTTGATCAACGTCTTAAGGAAAATCAAACTTACTTCAAATACAGGGGGATGTTTTGTATGCTCGTGGTGACCTCGTTTCTGACATCTTGCAACCTCGGGTAGACCTCGATCAGGTGTTAAAATAAACATACCAGTTCTGAAAATACATGTACAGAAAATAACTGTGAATATAATATAGGGATCAAACATGGTTTTTGATGCATTAACGTTCAGCAGGTCCCTCTGCAGATGTTGGAAACCTTGGGCATCACCCTCCCTTTTTAACATCTCCCTTGGCACTTGGCAAACGTTAATGCATTGAAAAACAATGTTTGGTCAATATCATTGCATAAATTCAACAATACATAGGTCCAGTTATTCAAAAATTCAGCGCAAAATTGCAATTATTTTCTTACCCAGCAATCTAAACATATGTTTTCGGTGCTCAAAAGAACCGTCTCATTGAGACAGTTCTTTTGAGTACCCACAACATACGTTTTGGTTGAGAAATAAACAAAATTCAGGTATGTACATTTATCTGGGGGGCCTGACAATATTCACCTAAATTTATTAAAAGTATGGCATTATATTTTGTTGCCATTTCACAGGCAACTGGTGGTTGGGCATTTTAATTAATATTCTTGTTCCAGGGCCAAGCCATATATAAGAGCAATAAACATATCAGCTGTCGTAAAACGCAGTGGCCCGGAACAAGTGTATTCCAGGTACCAAACTCATGTATCAACATCATGTGTGTTGCTGTGTTAAAACATGGGTTTTTGCGGGTTGAAACATGACTGTTAAAATCTAGCGGCATTGATTTTATGCAATACTTGTAATTGTCACTATCAGAGCAATAGTTGTATAATATTTATGAAGCAGAACAGTATTGACTTTGGAAATATTGGCAGTCATCATAATCAAAGCATAATCAAATTTTTGATAAATGTGCAGGTGCAGGGGCATCATCCACATCAGTGAGCTCCTTCCAGGTAACTGGCTAGCTGCACGCATAGCAGATCTCACACCTGATCTCTAGGTGCTCCTTTCTTGAGGGTCAACTGTCGTGAGCTTCCACTCGACCATGGCCCCATCATTGCGCAGTAAAAGTAGTTAAAAGGAAAAGGAACATATTTGACAATAGTAATAGACAGTTTCTGGGCTGATGTCACTAGAAGCTGTTAATTTTGAAGCTGTTAATGTGTTTCACCAACATATCAAAGGCCAGGCCTATAGTTAAGAGTGCGTAACAGGAAAATACTTTTTCTTATTTCTCAACCAAAACATATGTTGTGGGTACACAACATTGTCTCATTGAGACGGTTCTTTTGAGCACCCAAAACATATGCTAGAAATTATGGGTAAGAAAATATTTACAATTTTACGCTGAAAATTTTTGTTTATCTAAACCTGTGAAGGTCACTAGAAAAAGAAAATTGTTGTAATGGTCATAATCTGTTATACTTACTCATTAAATTTTGGAGCACACACAATAGCTATGGCTTCTGGCATCAATTGCTGATATGGAAAATGGGTGTGTAGGTCCACACTGGATAGAAATGCTGTCTGTGTTGGATGGGTCTGAAAAACAAATGAGAAACAGTCGTTGAAATTGACAGGTCCCGTCTTCAACAAACTGTATTTAATTCTTTCCTTGCTAGTTGTGACTTTTGTCCTGTGGTGATAACCTTTATAAACAGATTGGACCCAGACCAGACCTACCAGCTGATCCAAACTGCCTTAAGCAATGTCTTTCCAAATAATTAATTAATTAATAAAACCAGTCTGTATTTTATTTTACTACCAGTGATCAGGTATAACCGGTGTAGAGGTAGGAGTAATCCTCATTATTTTATCTGTTACCATTTTAAAATGGTTATTTCCTGTAATTTTGACGCTAGAAATCGTAATGTGAAAATTGGCCTTGAAAAACGGTATGATTCTGCAAAAATCGGATGGCATCTCTGGCAGGGGCAAATAAATTGTTGAGACCTGTATACATACATGAATCCATCCTAGTGAGAGTAGATCCTGACTGTCCTGGTACTCAAACAGATCTTCCTCTCCCTCAGCATCACAGCGGTCTGATGTACCGGTCTGTTTAGGGATCAATACATGGGTCACTATGAAAGCACTTCTCTCCTGCAAATACAATTAGAATCAATTTAACCCTTAAAGCGCCACCTATAATTTGCAGCAGACGACAATTTAAAATTTTGCCGCTTTTTCAAAAATAACAAATAAGGCATGATATTTCATGAGAATCGACTGCTGGCAGACGATTCTCATGTAACATCATATCTTATTTTTTTCTAAAATTAGAAAAGATGTCGCAACTTTTGTCGTCTGCTGCAGTTGTGATTGGCACTTAAAGGGTTAACCTTTTAAAGACCAGAGACCCTGATATGGGTACTTTGGCAACCATTGAAGACCCAGATGAAATGCCGCATAATGCGGCATTTCATCAGGGTCTGCACTGTTTGCTAGACAATATCAATCTTCAGAGAAAGAAATATAATATTTTTTGGAAATTATAACCTGTGATGCCTCAAATTCAATATATACAATGGACCTTCTTGACTTAAGATGTTGCTTTCAAAAGCTCTTACTTGTATGAACTTTTTCCTGTATAAACAAAAATTGCTATTATATCATGGAGACGGATACCTTTGGCTATATTGTTGTATGAACAATTTATACATTTCACACAGATCACTTTACGACCCAACATACAGCTTTTGAGCATTAAGCAGCATGCTTATCAGTTGTTTTGGGTTACTTCCTGGTTTTATTCCGTTTACAATATTGTGGCATACTGGGTGAATTTTAGATAAAATGAAAAAAGTCAATAAGCAATGCTTATTAGATACCCCCCGCACAGAAAGAGTCAGTGAAAAAACTTGGCAAGTTATAGTTCAAACCAGCAGACCTTAGTTTTGAAAAGATTTCAGTAGAATTTGTGCAAACAAAAATTATAAACTCCTTCATGCATATGTTCAATGTGTTTACATTGTATAGGCAAAGTATCAATTGCTCCATCAAAAGCTGTGGTAGGATTTGATCGGCAAATAAAGGAACTATCCATGCATATACAAAAGCCATATTAGGGAATAATTGTCGAAGTTCTCATTACTGTCATTTTGTCAAAAAAATACTTCAACCAGACTCCTTCATGCATATGTTCAATGTGTCTATATTGTATAGGCAAAGTATCACATTGCTCCATTAAAAGCTGTGGTAGGATTTGATCAGCCAATAAAGGAACTATCCATGCATATACAAAAGCCATATTAGGGAACAATTGTCAAAGTTCTCATTACTGTCATTTTGTCAAAAAAAACTTCAACCAGACTCCTTCATGCATATGTTCAATGTGTCTATATTGTATAGGCAAAGTAACACATTGCTCCATTAAAAGCTGTGACAGGAGTTGATTGGCCCATGAAGGCACCATCTATGCATATACAAAAAGCCTTATCAGGGAAAAATTGTCCAAGTTCTCACAGCTGTCATTTTGTCAAAAATTATTTTTTGTGAACCAAACTCCTTCATGCATATTTCCAATGTGTCTACATTGGATAGGCAAAGTATCAAATTGTTCCATCAAAAGCTGTAGTAGGAGTTGATCGGCACATAAAGGCACCATCTATTCATATACAAAAGCCTTATTAGGGAAAAATTGTCTAAGTTCTCACAGCTGTCATTTTGTCAAAAATTATTTTTTCTGAACCAAACTCCTCCATGCATATGTTCAATGTGTCTACATTGTATAGGCAAAGTATCAAATTGTTCCATCAAAAGCTGTGGAAGGAGTTGATCGGCCCATGAAGGCACCATCTATGCATATACAAAAGCCTTATTAGGGAAAAATTGTCTATGTTCTCACAGCTGTCATTTTGTCAAAAATTATTTTTTCTGAACCAAACTCCTTCATGCATATGTTCAATGTGTCTACATTGTATAGGCAAAGTATCAAATTGTTCCATCAAAAGCTGTGGAAGGAGTTGATCGGCCCATGAAGGCACCATCTATGCATATACAAAAGCCTTATTAGGGAAAAATTGTCTAAGTTCTCACAGCTGTCATTTTGTCAAAAATTATTTTTTCTGAACCAAACTCCTTCATGCATATGGTCAATGTGTCTACATTGTATAGGCAAAGTAACACATTGCTCCATTAAAAGCTGTGACAGGAGTTGATTGGCCCATGAAGGCACCATCTATGCATATACAAAAAGCCTTATTAGGGAAAAATTGTCCAAGTTCTCACAGCTGTCATTTTGTCAAAAATTATTTTTTGTGAACCAAACTCCTTCATGCATATTTCCAATGTGTCTACATTGGATAGGCAAAGTATCAAATTGTTCCATCAAAAGCTGTAGTAGGAGTTGATCGGCACATAAAGGCACCATCTATTCATATACAAAAGCCTTATTAGGGAAAAATTGTCTAAGTTCTCACAGCTGTCATTTTGTCAAAAATTATTTTTTCTGAACCAAACTCCTTCATGCATATGTTCAATGTGTCTACATTGTATAGGCAAAGTATCAAATTGTTCCATCAAAAGCTGTGGAAGGAGTTGATCGGCCCATGAAGGCACCATCTATGCATATACAAAAGCCTTATTAGGGAAAAATTGTCTATGTTCTCACAGCTGTCATTTTGTCAAAAATTATTTTTTCTAAACCAAACTCCTTCATGCATATGTTCAATGTGTCTATATTGTATAGGCAAAGTATCAAATTGTTCCATCAAAAGCTGTGGAAGGAGTTGATCGGCCCATGAAGGCACCATCTATGCATATACAAAAGCCTTATTAGGGAAAAATTGTCTAAGTTCTCACAGCTGTCATTTTGTCAAAAATTATTTTTTCTGAACCAAACTCCTTCATGCATATGGTCAATGTGTCTACATTGTATAGGCAAAGTATCAAATTGTTCCATCAAAAGCTGTGGTAGGGGTTGATTGGCCCGTGTATGGCCTATAATAGCATAAGCATAAACCCTATATTAAAAGCCATTTAGAACTACAAAGGGAAATAACTCTAATAGAATTGGCCCCTAGCCCTTATTTTTTTGTCTTAAGTATTTGTCTTGCATATATGAACATGTTTGCAAGGTTTGATGAAAATCCAGCGATGACTCTTCAAGATATTAAGGAAACAAAACGTTACGGACGGACGCACGGATGGACGGACGGATGCACGGACAATGTGAAAACAGTATACCCACCACAAACAAAGTTTTCGGGGGGTATAAATATTAACATGAACAAGAACTACAGTTATCCAACTACAATATGGGAGAGTATTTTGACCCAAATATATGTATTTCTGGTATTATTTACAATTTTTACTTTTGACCTTGAAAAATGTATAAGCAAAAATTGGAAAAATTAATTATTCTACCAGACATTTGTTTGTGTGTGTGTAAGGGGGGGGGGGGGGGGGGGGGGGCACCCTCCTGTAATATCACAAGTGGTTATAGTCATCCTTAGAAATACTGGTACCAGGGACTTTTATGCAATTTTGGGAAGGGGTCCTACCCTAGGGGCTTTCAGATTG
Organism: Loripinus fragilis; assembly: GCA_964019695.1. Classification (NCBI taxonomy): domain Eukaryota; kingdom Metazoa; phylum Mollusca; class Bivalvia; order Lucinida; family Lucinidae; genus Loripinus; species Loripinus fragilis. The sequence goes on from OZ026516.1 coordinate 64,986,965, forward strand.
TAAAAATTGCCACTGTAAACCCCTAAATTGGGAAATTTGTTATAGTGCACAATTATGTCAATTTTGGTCAATAAAAACAAACTTGCTATATACTACACATTCTTTTGCCATTAAATTGAACGAGAAATAAGATACAATGGTAGTAGATTCTCACCATGTAACTTGTGTGTGTGGTGACGCAATAAAAATCCCAATCTTCAAAAAAAATTTTTTTTTTTGGAAGATTGGGATTTTTTTCAATTTTTAAAAGAAAGTCACAGAAATTCCATTGGGAATGGGGCCGAATTTCGGCCCTTGAGAACACAAAAAATATCCCTGGGTACAGACCCCCCTTTGAAAAGCAAGGGGTCCAGTGCTGTGAAATAAGTTGATGACTAAAAAAATGACTTACAAACTTTCCTGACAATATCCCGCAAGTCTCGATGTTGCGTGAAGTGTTTGGCTGAGCTATACTCAAGAACTTGACAATAATGTCCCGAGGAACAATGACATCCTTCAAGCCATACTTGTTAGTACCCGTCACCCCTGTACTTAGGAAATGGTCGACTGGTGGTTTGGTACTACGGTCTACGTCTGGTCTGTAAAATAAACCAGCAGCATCATACAAATCCTGAATTTTAGAAATTCAAAACATAAAACTTGCAGGATGCCAAGAAAAATGACTAATTCAATTTTAACCCTTAAAGCTCCCATCACGTCTGCGGCAGACGACAAATTTTGCAACATCTTTCCTAATTTTTGAAAGAAATAAGGAATGATATTTCATAATTTTCATGAAAAATCATGCCTTATATGTTATTTTTGAAAAAGCGTCAAAATTTGAAATTGTCGTCTGCTGCAAATTATAGGTGGCACTTTAAGGATTAAATGTTAATTGTGTGACATCAAATATCATTTTCAGGAGCAGTCTGATCTGAGTCCACACTGTTTGCCATAGAGGCTTCTTAATAATTTCAGCAGACGAGAAAAGCAGACAACTTTTGTTGCGATTGGCGCATTAAGGGTTAAGTAATGCTAAGTGAGGAAAATGACTGGGTATGATGGGTAATTTTTCATGTTTTTGTAGGAGTCAGCTGATTTTTTCAAAATTAACTGTTTCAAAAAATTATTTCAGGAAAAAATATCAGAGGGTCAAGCAGTTTGGATGCAGATCAGGATTGACGTTCTGACAGTACTGATCTGGGTCCAAACTGTTAACAAAGGTTAACAGCAGATGACAAGTCACTGCTTATAAGGAAAGAGTTAATATGTTCTAGATAATGCTTGGTGGGTGAAAAGTACCATATTTATATTCAAACAGAGAGGCATTAATAAGCAAACAGTGAAAACCATGATCAGACCTAAATGAGCCATCTGATTTGGATTTACACTGTTTGTACCACTGTTCATACCTGTACAGATACAGTGAAAGAGTAGCATAAAACCAAAGACCGAAAGATAAATAGAAAGGGCAAAACATTTTGGAGGGGGGAACGAATGAGCCGGCCCAGTCTTTCCCCACCACATAATGTAGAAGTACCAATAAACTTGTCAGTTTGAAAACTTGACTCTCTTCTTGGAATAGGTCATTCATACATGTCCAGATACAGTGAAAGAGAAGCATAAACCGAGAGACTGAAAGATTACTAGAAAGGACAAAACATTTTATAGAGGGAAGGGGGTGGAGAACGGACCAAACCAGTATTTTCCCTATCGCTTGATACCCACCCCATAATGTAGAAGACTAGAAGTACCAATAAACTTTTTTGGTTTGAAAACTTGATTCTCTTTAGAATGGTTATTCATAAGTGTTCAGATACATTGAAAGAGTAGCATAAACTGAAAGACTGAAAGATAAATAGAAAGGTAGGAACATTTTGGAGGGGGGAAAGACGGAGCCGACCCATTCTTTCCCCACCCTCCAAATCACAAAAAAAACAGCAAAATGTAGGACTTATGACGGTAATAGAATAGCAGCTTTCAAGTTTATTGAAAAAGAATAAATAAGTATTATTATTTTTGAAAATAATTAGGGGGGAAAAACTGACTGGGTGGGGAAAGAATGGGCTGGCCCAAAATTTCCCCGCGGAAAAAACTGACTGGGGGGAGATTCCGGCCTGTTTCACCGGTTTATAACTCCTAGATTTAATGTATATTCAGAAATTTTCGTGAGAATTTTATTTTCGTGAATAGAGTTAAAAGACATATTTGAAATGTTAAAAAATCGCCACTTTAACATGATTTACCTATATTTGTAAACCACAGAGTGATCCTGCTAAAATTGCGAGAGCTTTATTTTCATGAACCTTCGCACATGCGAAGTTTTGTGAAAATAAAACAGTCGCGAAAATTTACAATAACCCATCTATTTTATTGGACATTGGCAATTAGTGCAGAGCAAGATAAGATGCCACATTCTGCCATGTCTGATCAGGTTCTGCACTGTTTGCTTGCATAATGTTCTATTAAAATTTGAATAAAAATGAAAAATACCATTCAACAACCCTTAAAACAGAAATGGACAGGTCCATCTAATGAGAGTGGACCATTCCATTAGGCATCAATGGATTTAGGAGTCCCAATATTTAAAGTAAAAGTAAATCTGAAAAAAAAAACTTACATGTTAGATCCATCAGATATCGTCAAACTCTTTTTCAGTTCTCTATCCGGTATATTAACAGTATTGTCAAGTGAAAGATTTTTCTCTAACTTTGGTCTGGTCCCCTGCCTTAGATCATTAGGTATATATTCTAGCGTCCCGGACGGGACACCAACTCTCTCGTTATTTAGACTGGAATCCGCCACCGGTGGGAGGGGTACATCCACTAGCAACACATTATGATCATGTCTATCTTTCTGTTTCACTTTCGCTTTTTCAATCTCCTGGAGTTCACGGAATTTATCCTCCTGCTGGCGTATCCATAACTCCTCGGCTTCCTGTTGTAATTTTTTGTTTCGTTCCTCCTCCTCCCTCCTCAAGGCTTCTTCCTTCTGTCGTGCCTTCTCTTGCTCTTTGGCTAATTCTTCAGCTTTCTTCCTCTATAAATGATAATTGAGCGGTGTCATGTCATTTCCAACAATGTGGTATTTTGACAAGTGTAGACTGAGACGAGCCTGTGCAGCCTCCTTTTAAGCTTAGAAACTCCAAATGATGTTCAGTCAGTAGCTTAACACTCATAGAATATTCAAGTGACAAGCAAAGGCTCTGATCAGACTGTGTGTATGCGCAGGCTGGTCTGAGGCTTTGCTGGTCGCACATACCACACTGCTGGAAATCCCATGTCGCAGCTCATATGACATTACGGTAAATATTCAAAAATTTTAAAAAAACTTCTCTCTTTCTGTTCTCAAATAAAATGATGTCAGAATAGGACAAACAAAGTAAACCCTGATCAGACTGCTTCTTCAGAAGCAGTCTTATCTGTGTCTACACTGTTTGTCCAGACCTTTTTTTTTGCAGCCAACTAGAGTTTGGAATTTAAGAACCTTTACTGTAGTTTTCTGTTTGCACGCTGGGTAATTTTGCATACTTTTTTGTTGTCTGCAGATTTGTTTTCTAAGTTAGCTTACGAAAAATAAAAATCTGGAATATCTTCGAGTGTAAAACAATTTGGATCCAGATCAGGCCCCACATTTTGTCGAGCCTGATCTGGGTCCAAGCTCTTTGCAAAGGTTAGCAGAGGAAAAAGGTAGCCGCTAGCAAGAAAGAGTTAGGGGGGCTTTTTTAAAATTATTTTCTTATTTCTCAACAAACTCATGTAACTGAAAAGACCAATCTAAGTGAAATATTTAATCAGTATCCTCAATAATATAATACCTTTTGATTGACACAAAAATACTTTTACTTTCCAAGATACATAAGTATGGTTGTAGAAGAAGGCCCAGACCACCTCCACTTTCCCTGGATATGCCAGCATGGGTGTTTATAAGAGGCATTTGGCATATTGGATAAGCACAAAAATCTTGTGTGGTGGTCCATATATATTGACTTTAATAGTAGGACATGGGTTTAACCTGCTGCTTATGGGAATCCCCCTTAACAGGTACTTTTTAATACAGTTAAGACCCAAATGAAATGTTGCATAATGCAGCATTTCGTCTGGGTCTACACTGTTGTTTATGGTAAAAAAGATCTTCAGACAAAAAAATACAATATTTTTTTTTAAATATAACCTGACACCCCTAGATATGTACAATGGACTATCCCAAGTTTATTGTATCACACCGGAAGGAAGAATCAATTAGTAAACAAAGGGTTAAAGTATTTCTAGAGTGTACCTCTTCCACCTGACGTTTCTGCTCTATCTCCTTATACTTGGCCTTCAGTCTAGTCTTAATATCCTCTGCTACAGGAAATACTTGCTTCACTTTCTGAAAATATAAATACAGGATCTTACATGAGTGCTCATGTTTTATTGAAATTATTAAATGAGTTGAGAAAAGCGATAAAATGTGAGGCTTGCACAAATGTCAGATTATATTTATCATATGACATTAATATTATCTTGGAATCATATTTCTGGCGTAAAAAAGTTAATATGTCATTATGTACCCAACGTTGTTATGGATGTCATTTCATACAAGTAACAGTACCTGATAATCTATAAACCACTAGTGGTTTAGCGATTTTAATACATGGTGTTGTTTCACTCCCAGATGTGACGTCAATGATCATATGATAAAATAATATTTCTGTGAAATTATCTTTAATTTGGGCCAGTGGTCTAGATGATGTCCATTGGAGTGCAACAATTTGTGCAAGTTTGGTAGAAGTTATTTTGGGGGAATATTGGTGTGAAATTGTTTAAAATTCGGGCCAGTGGTTAAGGAGGAGATGTCCTTATAAACAATTCTTTTTTAGTTTTGGCGGCCATTTTTTCATCAGAGCTGGACCTTTTGTGCAATTCTGTAGAGGGAATTATGGGGAAAATTTGTCTGAAATTACTTTGATTTTGAGCCAGTGGCTCAGACAGGCTGTTGTTTAAAGAAAAAGTTTACTAACAACGCACTACAAAAGCTGGACCAAGACTTGTCAAAAGCTCACCATTGAGCACTTTTTATTCCCGGTTATTGAGGAATGAAGCCTTCTCACTCAGGGCTGCGGATATACCAACGTGGTCCCATCTTTTTCAGGACAAGTTATAAATTTCTATTTACTTGTCCTGGGATGAGTATAAACCAAGTTAATGCAATTCTGTTTTTCATTTTTTTTAATTTTTATTATGAACTCACAATACCATGTTGTATGGAAAACAGTGTCGATCCTGATCAGCTGGCTTCTTCAGAAGCCAGCTGATCTGGACCGACACTGTTTTCAATTGAGCTTATTTCTAGTTTCATACTGTTTTTAAAGAGTTTATGCATGGCTTGAGCAAAGTAAAGGCTAAGCTGAATTCTTTATGCATTATCTGTTCTTTGGGACAGGTAAACATTTCAGTGGACATGTACATTATGGGCATTTACTTGTCCCTGGGCAAGTATAAAATTTTGCTATTTCTACACCCCTCCTCTCACCTGTCTAATATTAGTAACTTCATTAGCAGGAGCCTCTTTGTAGCCAGGATGTTTTGGCAACTTCTCCACAAACAGTCTGAAAAATTACCAGAAAGATTCTCTCAAAGTTCACAATGAGTATACAGTAAAACCTGTCTTAAGTGGCCACTCAAAAAGAAGACCAAAATTTGTTTTCAAGACTGATTATCGCTTAATGCAGGTCAAAAGTATTGCAGAATGCTCCAAGGCATTCTGTAATACTTTCGGCCTTCATTAAGCTACCATTTGCCATTAAGACCTTTGTTTTATCTATTTTTGAGTGGCTGCTTAAGACAGGTTTTACTGTATATGGCTATCAGAAAAAAAATAGTCCTACAAAATATGCCTTTCTAAAGGCGTTCAACCGCAGGAAATGCACAATATATGAAACCTGTGCAATTTTGCACAGGTTTCATATTTTGTACATTTGGTTTAAACATATTTATTCAACCTTGTTTGTACATACTTATATATACAATTTACACGAATAAGGTGAGAATTAGAATGAAAGCATGCAGCTTATATAGTTCTTCTCCTGCGTACATTTCGTCTGATTATTACAGCAAAATAGAACAATCCAACGCAATTTAAACAGTGCGTCAAAATATTGCCAGGCCATACCGGAAAGTATTGGTAAAGTGCAACGGATTTTCCAGGCCAATAATTGTATCGAGGGAGAACTATGGCAGGAAACAGAGTCAATGTTTGGAATCTTTTGGAATCTTTACAATGTTATTTTTCAGCTTTACAAATCTATATTTATAATCGATACCAGGGTTAGGCAAATTTGAACATTGTATTTTCATTGCAGTAAAATCACAACTATGGCAGGAAATGGAGTCGGTACGGTAAATCTTGTATTAGTTCGTACACTCGAATAGTTCATACACCATAAATTATTCGCACCCGGTCAGCTCTAAATGTCATGCATTAGTTCGTACAGTGATCATTTTTCTGATATGTTATTTTATTAGTTCGTACACAACGTTTTTTCGTTTATAATCAGTGTAGCTGTCTATGATCTTTACCTGTTAACTTTCGTGTGACCTTTTCGCCTGTCAATCTAACGACTTAGATCGCTAACATAAATCCAGCATGACGTCGCATGTATAAAATAACATTAAGATTTGTTTCCTGAAAACGCTAGGTTCAATCTCGGACCCAATAACCCAAGCCGCGTGCTACACGGAGAGCACTTCTATGCTTGTGCAGCTCGGACTCAACTTGCGCGGTGCCCCATATGAACTGGTACCAGAGTATTTCGTAAATAGCCTGCTTGTTTTTATGACAAGGCCCAGGAGAGCATGTCATTTGCGCAATCTCATCAGGGTCTCGCTGCTCACTAACATAAAGTTTGAAGTGGATGAATACTCGGACCAAATAAAATTTTAAACATCTACGTACGTTTTGTTTTATATAGTTGAATATCAATTTCATACGAGTTAGGCGGTTTTCTGAGTGTAAATAACTCAATAATTGTAGTAATAACGGCTATTCCTATATATCAACTTATTCAAACATTAAATTCCTCAAAATGGAACATTTTAACAAACTGTTGAGCCGATCGCGGTGTGTCTTGTTGTCCTCATGAAACTACATATGGAAGGTCCTGAGTGTTCATGATTACCGAGATAGTGTACGCACAGACGCACATACCAAGAAATTATTTGATTGTAGCATGATTCTAAGTCTTGGTGAATTGAATTTTCATGTAGCCAGTTCATGAGATTATGGTACCTATCGAATATGCGAGCAGCGAAGGCTCAGATGAGCCTGCGCATCAGCAGAAAACCGTCAGCGCCTTTAATAAGGCTTAACTGCTAGCATAGAAGGAGTGTAGACGAAGGGAAGGTACGATCGCGAAATCTCGGAATTCACTTTATTTACCACCACATGTATCCCGACTTTCGAAAGACGGTATGTCTTTTTGGAAGGAAAAGTCTCCCAATATGGATGGATTTTCCTTCCATTTAGATTTTTTTTCACAGAAAATTGGAAGTTCTTACCATCCATCTTGATGAAAGCAGTGATCATTTGCAAAAATCCTTCCCACACGTCCCGACTTTGTATGAGACAAACAAAGTCGCAGATCAGCCTGCGTACCGCACATTCTTATTAGCGCCTTTGTTATGAATAAAACATGAAACATTTTGTCGGGCCTGACAGGGGTTTCATTTAGAGGAGGGAGGCGGGGATTTTCCCCTTCTACTCAGGCATGTTTCCCCTGCTACACTTGATAAATTTGTGTAGAGTCTATAGGCAAATACTGTCAAATCATCCGCCTACTTTGCCTTGATACCCGGATGCCAAAAAAGTTAATGAAACCCCTGGCCTGATCTGGGGCCCAACCTGTCTGCTAATATTATCAGCCGCAGACAAAGGGACATAGTCGAGGTCTCAAGGACAGCATGATGTCCAAAAGATCAAAGCTGCCGCTTTCAAGCCACGTGCTGTTGTTGTTTTAAGAGTAGGGTAGCACGTGGTGGCCTTGACGCGTGAAAGCGGACTTTGCATTGCCCAGCTGCATGCGCGATCCAGAAAGTTTTGTCAGAGGGGGTCCAACTTTGACCGTTTCTTTTAGGTGATGATGGGAGAGAGGATCCGAACACCACTATATGCGGGCCATCATTGGCCCACCAGTGAAACACCATTCAAATGGCGTTTCGCTGGCGTGCCGCTGATGGCCCAACATCGAATGCTGGCTTGGTAGCTTTGTGATTTTAAAGGGAACCGGACCAGTATGTTAAGAAACCCTATTTTGGGTGATTTTTCAGTGTCTCTCTGGATCAGCCCATGAGCTGTCTCCTTTCATGGGTTGGCATGAAAAAACATTTTCTGTAAATTCATCACTTTCGCTCATTGCGCGCAAACATGTCATATAAAATTGTTTTGGATCTTGGAAATTCACTTTACAAAGCCCCACAGTTTTATCAAATGGCGGGAGACAGCCAGAACTCCCTTTTAAAATCCTCAGTGGGTGCATAAAACTGGGGTGTACCGTGTGCGCAGGAGGCCTCGGTACACCGAAGCGAAACGGAAATTACGACGTGAAGAGTTGGTTGGTTGGTTTTATTGCTTTACGTCCCAAGTCAACAGCTATGGTCATTGCGGGACGGTCAGTTCACCTAACCACACTTTTTCCTGGGCAGGCTTGAACAAGCGGTTAACCAGTAATTTGTGCACATACTTTCGCTTGTAACTGACAAACGTGAAGAGCATTAGGCTCTAGTAGGCAAAGATGAGCATGTGCATCCAACACTGTTGACTTTACGGTAGTATCATACGCGGATCCAGGAATTTTTGTCAGGGGGGGTGGGGGTAGGGAGGGGGGGTCCATGCTCAACGGACAGAAAAAAAAACTAATACCGTTTTTTTAGGCATCAGCTTTTTACAGTTTTACAGAGGGAGTGGGTTCCATTGGTTTGTTTTAAGGAAAACTATAATTTTAAAAGGTTCCAAAGAGGGTCTAACATTTTCCGAGGGGGGGGGGGGGTTCAAACCTATAGAATCCATGATTTTCCAGGGGTCCGGACCCCCTATCCCCCCTCTGGATCCACACATGCGTATGATAAGTCTTCAGTAAAGCCAATCCGGAAGGACAGGTTTTCCCATGCAACGGTTCATTTTTCATTCCTGGAGCAACTAGTGACACCTCAAAACATGATGAGGTACATGATTCTGCGATATATTTTATCTGGTTCTACATTGAATATACAGGGATTTTGAATGGAATAACCATGCGCTGAAACGTAAGTTGTGGGAAGCAAAAAAAGGCGCCTATCTTGTACATGGCTCATTTTAGAGGACTCTAGAATCTAAATGCTGTCATCACGACTCAAAATGAAATAAACAGAGATTGCTGCTTTACGTGGTAGTGCTAGCCGACCGTCGGATGAAAGAATAAGTTTGACACGTATGTAAATTATTCAGGGTGTATACATTTATCGCACATCACAGAATCTTAGTGGAAAACAAATTTGTTGAGACGACTTGAAGTCAACTATTCATGGTTTCAGTCTTTCATCATGTATCAGACACATATAATATAAGACTAGGCTTAAAATACACACCGAAATCCCTCCATCTGGACAAATTTCGCATGCTTTTAGCGATCATCGGGATTTCATTTTATTAGTTCGTACAGTGACATTTTGTCAGAAAATAATTTTTAATAGTTCGTACATCGAGAAAACTAATTATTTTGCTGTACGAACTAATACAAGATTTACAATGTTATATTTAAGCTTTACAAATCTGCACTTATAATGGATCCTAGCGGTTAGGAAATTTTGAACATTGTATTTTCATTGTGGTAAAATTGCAGTTTTGGCAGGAAACACGGTTCATGTTTGAAATCTTAACAATGTTAAAATTCAGCCTAACCAAAAACAGGGATTTTCCTACCTTTCAGAAGTCGGGACCAGGGGCTTCTTGAATTAGGGATAACAGAATTTGAGCTATCAAAATTGGAAAAAGATCTTCTGTCTAAATGAACAAGACTGCATTTTCAATTGATTTAAAACCCATAACAAATCAGTGTACAGCTGAACATGTTGCTTTGGCTTTTATAATTGCAGCAAAATATTAATGTAACATCTGTAGCTTTCTATTTTTGGTCTGATTTTCATGAAATTTTCTCCAAAAAGTAAATTGGGAAGTATTATTCACTATTTTGGGAAGTTTTTGCTCAATTTCAATAGGGAAGGTGCCGATATTCAGCCCAAAATTTGGCGTATAACAAGAAATGTCACAAACATGTGACGAATGCCCCCAAAGGAATTGGTCTAGCAAAAGACACGTTTGAGGAAAGTTAGCTGTAATATAGCATGAAAAACCTAGAAATGAGGCCAGAAGTCAATGTCAAGGTCAAAGTGACTCAAAATGGTATGCACCACTCCGCCATCCCAAGAGGAATCTTCACCTCAAATTTGGGAATCCTACATCAAATAATATAGGAGATATGCTCTGGACACAATAATTCTTGAAAACTAGGTCAGAGGTCAAGGTCACAGTGACCCAAAAATGGTTTGTGACACTCTGGCATCACAGGATGAATTTACATACCAAATTTGGAATTCCTATTTCAAAGAATATAGGAGATATGCACCAGTTTCTAGAAACTAGGTCAGAGGTCAAGTTCAAGGTCACCGTGGCTTAATTATGGTATGCGATACTTCGTCATCCCAAGATGCATCCACACACCAAATTTGAGCTTCCTACCTCAAATAATATAAGAGATATGCTCTGGACATGATTATTCTAAAAACTAGGTCAGAGGTCAAGATCATAGTGACCCAAAAATGGTACATGACACTCTGCTATCCCAAGATGCATCCACACACCAAATTTGGAATTCCTAACTCAAAGAATATAAGAGATATGCAAGGGACACAAAAATTCTTAAAACTAGGTCAGAGGTCAAGGTCACAGTGACCCAAAAATGGTATATGACACCCCGTCATCCAAAGATGCATTTACACACCAATTTGGAACTCCTATCTCAAAGAATATTAGAGATATGCACCAGACTCAATGCAGTTTCTAGAAACTAGGTCAGAGGTCAAGTTCAAGGTCACAGTGACCCAATTATGGTATGCGACACTTTGTCATTCCAAGATGCATCCACACACCAAATTTGAGATTCCTACCTCAAATAATATAAGAGATATGCTCCAGACATGATTATTCTAAAGACTAGGTCAGGTCAAGGTCACATTGACCTGAAAATGGTACATAACACTCCGCTATCCCAAGATGCATCCACATACCAAATTTGGAATCCCTAACTCAAAGAATATAAGAGATATGCTCCGGACATATTAATTCTTAAAACTAGGTCAGAGGTCAAGGTCACAGTGACCAAAAAATTGCATGTGACACCCTGTCATGCCAAGATGCATTTACACACCAAAATTGGAATGTCTATCTCAAAGAATATAGGAGATATACACCAGACTCAATGCAGTTTCTAGAAACTAGGTCAGAGGTCAAGTTCAAGGTCACAGTGACCCAATTTTGTACACGACACTTTGTCATCCGAAGATGCATCCACACACCAAATTTGAGATTCATACCTTAAATAATATAAGACTAAGAGATATGCTCCAGACACAATTATTCTAAAAACTAGGTCAGAGGTCAAGGTCAAGGTCAGAGTGACCCCAAAATGGTACGCGACACTCAGCCATCCCAAGATGTATCCACTAACTAAATTTGGAATTCATATCTCAAAGAATATAGGAGATATGGACCGGACACGAAAGCGGGACGGACGGACACACGGACGGACTGACAGTGCGATTACTATATGCCTCCCAAAAATAGTGAGTATGATCAGGTAATACCACAATCACAAACTGCAGACAACCCCGTGGCACCGTGAGGAAGAGCCGCTCAACCATCACGAGACACCAGGAAGACAAATTAAGCAAAGCAATCAGCTCTCTCTTCCCCATCAAGATGATTGCAATACTAGAATGGACATAAAGTAACGTACAACAATACATAGAACAATTACAGACTCCCACAATGGGAGTAACAATAAACAAAAAATCAACAACAACAGAACCACCGCCTTAGAACGGACAGCAGCCTAAGCCACCAGGGGGCTTAAATGCATTTTAATGGTACCAAATCTTCGCCCTAGATTCTGCTGTTGTACAAGAAATGTTCAGCTTGCATGGAGGCCATCTAACTAATGCAATGTATCATCATGGAAAACACTCTAATCAAATTAACACTCCATGATGAAACAAAGAAAAGGGCTCATGACTCACAGATAGTCAGAGCTAAAGAAAACCTCAAGTTGAGCCACGGTGGGTCCAGCTACAGATAAGCATCAGGCACCAACCCACCGATTAAAGCTTTACGTCAGAGCCGTCATAGAGTCTGAGGCCTGACCCACCGTCGTGCAATTAAAGAGGAAACCATAGCTATAAACCATGATTGGGTTTAAAACTAGGCATGCAGACTGTCGCATTATCTCAAAGTTCCTTTGGCGGCATAAAAATCCCTGAAAAAGGACCAGTTTCCAAATGTTAAACAGTACACCACCTTCAGATACTACTAAGAGCCAGTGCATGAGATTTCCAACAATGTGGTATGCGCGACCAGCAAAGCCTCAGATCAGCCTGCGCATACATGCAGTCTGATCAGAGCCTTTGCTAGTCGCTTGAGTATTCTATGATTGTTAAGCTACTGACTGAACACCATTTGGAGTTTCTAAGCTTAAAATGAGGCTGCAGAGGCTTGTCAGAGTCTACACTTGTCAAAATGTCAAATTGTTGGAAATCTCATGTTGCTGCTCATATTTTTGGTCCTGTTTGTAAACGTAAAAAGTATCTTCAGACAAAAGAGTAGAATTTTTTTTTAATTATAGCCTGACACCCGTAAACTCCAGCTGCAATGTTTTTAGAACTGCTTTCTCACGATGGCTTTTTACTACATCTTTTATTGAAAAACTACGCCCGATGAAAAGTATTCAGGAACACCTCCACCAGCTTCTCCAAACGGTTTCACCATCCAAGATGCTGGCAATTCCTCTGTGCTTAGATGCACTCTTTGGACATTTTAAGCAAAGCGCAAATAAATCAAGTCCAAGATGCCAGTCAAAAAGTTACATTGCACCACCCAAATTCAATTACTAAAGCGATGGATGGCTTGTTCAAATATAATGGAAATCGCGCCTAATATTTGCTGGTGTGTAAAGCTTGTGGGTTATCTCAAAACTGTTCTTTCATCGCGAACACATTTTCCTAAAATTTAAAATAAAAAAGTTATAGTAAAAATTTAGTTCTAGAAACTTTACACCTGGAGTTTAGATAATATGTACAATGGACAATCCCAATTTTATCGTATCAAACCATAAGGAAGAATCCATTAGTATAATTAGGGTTAAGGATTAACTAACACTAGCAAAATCACAATCTTACATACGTGATGAATTTCATATACAGTATAAAAGCGCTCTCAAAGTCTCCTTCGTCTTTGTACACTTTGGCCATACGTAGCATCTCGAGACCCGACCTGAGATAGCGCCTCGCCGGAACAGATGGCTCCACTTCCACCTGCCCGGCATAGTTGCTCAGCTCCCTGACTTTGGCTCCAGGATCGTGGATGTATGACAAACTGAGGGCAATATTACTCTTCACAGATGAGGAAGCCATGTCTGAAAAATATGATTAGAAATTATCAAGTATAAGTTTGGATAAACACAAAATTTTAGCGTAAATGTGTGAATATTTTCTTATCTGTCAGTTTTAACATTTGTTTTGGATGCTCAAAAGAACCGTCTCATTGAGACGGTTCTTTAGAGTGCCCACAACATATGTTTTGGTTGAAAATAAGGAAATCGTTTTTTCTTTACATACTTATTAAGAGGCCTAGGTTTACCACCACAAGTAACCGTACGAGACCCATTATCAGCCTCAGAGATTTAAAACAACAGCTGATGATGAATGTGGGTTGATACACAGGGCTTATAACCAAAATTCCATGTTATAATATGTTTATAAAATTATCCAATTTACTGTTCTGTCACATCAAATCTATCAAAATGTTCCACCCCTTCAAACCTAAAATCCAGCTTGCTATGGATATATCTATTCTGTGAACGTTGAATCAACACTCTTTGCATATCCCTATGAAAAACCTACATTGTGGGTACTCAATGCTAGTTTTTTACTCCAAATAAAATCGTAGTTAAAGCTAACCATGAAAATAAGGGGTGGTACACCAAATGTTTTGCATGGGCGGATCCTGGGGGCGGATCCAGAGGGGGGAAAAGGGGTCCACACCACCCCCATCCTCCTGGAAAATCACAAGTGGCTATAAGTTTCCTTGGGAATACTTGTATGGATCCCGCTCGAGAAGCAATGGGTCCAATTGCTTGCTTCTGGTCTGTACGGCCCTCAGTGAAATATGTTTATGACTAAAAAAAAGTTTTATCATGACCCCCACCACTGACGGAATTTTCTGGATCTGCGCATTCCAATGAGTACCCAAAAAAACGTTTTCCTTGAGAAATAAGAAAATACTACTTGGGGTACCAATCTTAATTTGTGGGGAAACTTGGTGCAAGTCTGACATTAATTGGGTGAACATTCAGGGCAGATCAAACTGCCCAGCCAGGGTAATGCAGGGTAATTTTGCATGCCAATATTTTAATTTGTCTATTAAAAATTATTTAGGAATACCGCCAGCTCAGACAACTATCCCAGGAGCTCAGTGGTAGAGTGCTTGTCTCGAGACCAAGGGGTCGCAGGTTCAAGCCTCACAAGCGTCAATGCGTTATGGTCCTTGAGCAAGACACATTTATCCTAGCTTATTACAGGTTCAACCCAAGATGCCCAGTCCATGTTTAACTGAAAGATAGTTTATGGGACGTAAAGAATCAAATCAAACAAACACTATCCAGAAGTATATCCGTAATTCTTACAACAGTTTTCGGGTAACAACTGGTGAGAAGGAGATAGCGGTATGTATAATGTATTTATATATAACACTTTACCTAAATTATAGATGCACAAATAAGCAACCTCTGCAGATATGTACTGATGCTTCAGTGA
>OZ026516.1:65002241-65050368 GCA_964019695.1 Loripinus fragilis
TCATTTCTGAAATAAACAAAATACTAAATATATTATTTTGTAAAACCAGGTTTATCATATAAAAGGCGTGTCCTTTCACTATAAGATGAACTAAACCAAGTTACAACCAGGCAACCACCTATTTACCATTTCATTCCAATGTAACATCTAAAGATAAGCTGTCAATAATATAAAATTGGCTATCTATTATTGTCATCCAGGTGCATGCCAAACTACACAAAAACTTGTTCATTTCTACATGCTCATTACACTGAAACATAGAAAGTCAGGGTTCATACAGACTGGACAAATCAAAATTCCCTGACATTTCCCTGACTTTTCCCTGACGGCATTTCGAATTTCCCTGACATAACTGTACACACTGGAGAAAATCTGTTTTATTCAAATCTTTGGGTATACGTAACTACAGTTAACAGCTCTGTTTTCATTTCAGAGTAATAATTTTGAATTATGCAAAGTATTTACTCAAGCTTCTCAGCATGATTATAGTAAACAGCTTTGTATTCAAGATTGTCAAATTGCTGTATGTTATAGCTGCTGTCTTCTTTCAAAAATTAAGATGTTGACCTCTAAACCTCTCCTACAGTCACTCATAATGCAACCAGTATACAGAGGAAGGCAAAGCATTATTTGTAGGATTGGAATACTGCATTGTAAAAGCCGCAATAGAAAAATGTTTTTGAGAAAATTACAATATTCCCTGAATACAAAAACTGTTAACAACAGACAATGCATGATAGATGACACACAACCAACTTGAGCTCACTTTGAGCATCAAGTGCATAGGTTGGCTAACAAGAGACCTAAACTCCTCACCTGACTCAGGCTGAGCTATTGAAATCATGATTTTAGAGAAAAATTTTCAGTAAATATTTTCATACATCTATGGGAGCAAATGACCCCCAGGACACGAGGTGTGGTTATTGGCCAGGCAAGAAGCACCCTTTGATATAGAATATAGGCTGTGTGAGTGATGTTCCTAGAGTACACACTAAGCTGAAGTTAGTTACAGGGACCTACATGCTTCAGGTCAACAGAGTACTTTTCACCCAGAATGAGATCGATGCTACCTGTCAGATATGCCATCAAGCCGAAGAGACCCTTGAACACTTCATCTTGGACTGTACAGTACTGGAGCCAGTAAGATGACCTGCCCTAGATGCTATACTCCGTATTGCCTATGAGCTGTTGGACCGCCCGCTGGAGCGGGACCAGTTACTTCAACTGATATTGGAAAGTAGCTTCTTCTTCAGTAGTTCTGATGCCCCCCTCCGTCAAACCTCATATAGAGACCTCGATATGCAAACCAGAAGTCTTTGTCAGTCTCCACACTGAACGATACAGTAAACTTTCCCTTATCCCCAAAAGAAACAGAAAGAAATGCAACCGGGTAGATGTACCGAGGCACACACCAGCATGAGACATGAATTCATTGGGCATTTTTCAAAGTAAACACAGGGTGACGGGCATTTGAAGTATTTGACTTAAGAAGACCACTTCGAGAGAAGGTGTCCCTTGACTGGGAGAATTTATACACTACTACTACTACTGTGGCGGCAACTAATTCGAGCCCTAAGGGCATGGTTGGCAGGATTTGCGTAGCGAATCACTATGCAAATATAGAAGCTGTAGGATTCATGGTTTCCAATGGAAGATTTTTTAAAAAAAGATATCCACATTACAAGTCTATGGAAGCTAATGACCCTCAGGGCGTGGACAATTAGGACTCCAGGGCATGATTTATGAAGGGGACCACCAGACATTACTCTATACTATATATATATACTAGTCAAAAGTTCTAACCGGCCACGTGTGTTTTTACCTATTTTCTGAAAAGTAGTAAGCACCGTATCAATTTCCTTTGCAGTACCGAATAGGCCAGCTTATCAGTAAATGATACCAGAAAACGGCTAAGCAAAATTCATTAAATTGTATCCGAGAGGCTTTACCGAATACAAGGACCCTCTATTTCAAAATTCACAAGAATTTGCATTGGATGGTGGGGTAATTTTTGACATATTGGCCAATAGCAACGAGTCTCATGCAGATGGGGTGTCCATTTCAACTTTTTAGTGTACAAAATGAGTTTGGCTTTTGAAATGGAAACGTTTCGCTTGTGAAAGGGGGTTATTTCAAAAAAGTCACGACTCACAAATTGTGCCAAAATGCGAATTTTGAAAATGGGGGTGCCACTACTCAAATTTGCATCCTTCAGATAATGGCTAACATTTTGTCAATATCGTTACTGTTTAGGGTACATGACACGTCTGGCTATTCCGAGATGCAAAAGGACTAGTCATAGCATTTCACGTTTTGAAGAAAATTAACAAAATGCAGATGGCCGGTTAGAACTTTTGGCTAGTATATTAGCTGTGGCCTTCATGGTTATAGATGAGAAGATTTAAAGTTTTTCTAATTATATGTCTATGAGAGCTATTGATCCACAGGGGCATGGCCATTTTGCACCTAAGAGACAAAATTTGAAGGATTTATGTAGGGGACCACTAGACATTGCTACATACAATTTATATTAGATGTAGGCCTATTGGTTTCATAAAATTAATTGTTTCCCCCCATTACAACCCTATGGCAGATATTGATACACAGGGTGTGGCCAGGGGCTTGCTGTTGGTAAGCACTAGCCATTGCTACATGCTAAAATTGTTTTCAGAAAATAACATTTTTTTAAGTTTTTCCCATAATTGAAGTAAGAAAGAGGACAAAAATCAGGAATCGATACAATCAAGTACCACACCTGACCCAGGATACCACATGGGAAAGTGACAAACACACAATTAGACATCACAAACGAGAGCCAAGAGGTCAGCCCTCCCCAGCAGGTGACCACATGACATCAATAAACAGTCTATGGGAGCTATAAATCCTCAGGGTGTGGCCAGTTTTGACCCCAGTGGCTTGATGGCAGGATTTATGTAGGGCATCACTTGAGAATGCTACATACATGTACTAAATATAAAAGCTGTAAGCCTCATGGTTTCAGAGAAGTTTTACCATTAAAACATAAGTCTATGGAACATTTACACTGCCATCACCCATGGCAACACAAGTTCAAGTTCAATCAGCCCCAAAACCTCATACCACCTTTCCCCTACCTGATGATGCTCTACATGAAATTCAATCACATTTGTCCTACTGACATTAGGGAAAAACCTCTTTGAAAATATAAACAGACAATGACAATGGAAGAAGAGATGGACAGATGAGGGACCCCAGACAATTCCCATACTAATATCTTCACTTGCGCCTTCTGCTAAGCTGTGCTAAAAAGGCAGCTGAGGAGCAAATCGTGCCATATCCTTCCATCATCTAATGTTTAAAGCAATTAGAGTGTAGAAGCTATCAAATTGACTTAGCTTGTATCCAAAATTTCAAGAAAACTGCCCTAGATGCTTTTTGTTTCTCATCATGTGATACAAGCTGGAAATTGTAAAATTCCCTGACATTTCCCTGACATTTTAGGAAATATCCAATTTTCCCTGACACACACTAAAATTCCCTGACAATTC
Source organism: Loripinus fragilis (assembly GCA_964019695.1). NCBI lineage: Eukaryota > Metazoa > Mollusca > Bivalvia > Lucinida > Lucinidae > Loripinus > Loripinus fragilis. Next base: position 65,005,769 of record OZ026516.1, read on the forward strand.
CCTGACCTTGAAAAAATTTAAATTTCCCTGACATTTCCCTGACACGTATGAACCCTGAAAGTAGTTGAGAAGTTTGTGAAAACCTATTTTTTGGTGAAAAACACTCATTGATTGAATGGAAATACGTTGTAGGTGCACATTTGGAATTGCCTCTATGGGGCAATTCCTTTGTGTACCCCGTAGGTGCACATTGGAATTGCCTCTATGGGGCAGTTCCTTTGTGTACTCTGTAGGTGCACATTGGAATTGTCTCTATGCGGCTTTGACGCTCAAAGAGTTAAGATTTCAGTACTGCAGTGATTAAATTCTACTGTCATGCCAGCAAAGAATGACAGTGACGTTGTGTTTTGTTTACAATTGTTAAGTAAACATTAACTTATACACTCCAATTGAGCTAACGTGAATCGATAGATCACATGTGTATAAATCCTATACTGCGGATAGGATTAATACTCAAGTGGCCTATCGATTCTAAGTCCTTATAACTTTGTAAACAAAACATGACGCCACTGTGAGGGAGCGCAGTGGCTCAGTGGTAGAGTGCTTGACTCGAGACCGAAGGGCCGCGGGTTCGAGCCTCACCGGCGTCACTGCGTTGTGGTCCTTGAGCAAGACACATTTATCCTAGCTTAGTACTGGTTCAACCCAGGAAGACCCGTCCCACATAACTGAAAGATTGTTGAGTGGACATAAAGAATCAAATCAAATGACGCCACTGTCACTCTTGGCTTGGAGGACAGTAGAATACGTTTTCACATAAGGTTTTATGTTTACTGATGTCAAATTTTGAATTATCCACTTGGTGTAGCGGAATCGAATGTCATGTACACTCACTTTTCTATGAAAAGGCTGGTTACAATCACCATGTCTGCATACAAATGTCACTTAAACGATTTAGGCTGTTGACACTTAAATATATAAGTAGCCATTAAAATTGTTCACTCATGGATGGCAGTTAATTGTATATTTTAAGCTATTGATAATTGAATGTACATGGCCACTCAAGAAGACTGTAAACGGCCATTTCATGTATGTAAATTAAATATAATAATATATTATATACCATTAGTTTCAGTAGGCGTGCCCGTATAGTCTGTGCCAGTGAATACATGGACCTCTAGTAGCTGAGGATCACCAACAAACTCAAACATAAGCCGCCCTATCTCAGTAAGCTCATTGCAGACCAAACCACTCTCTTCTTGCAACTCTCTGAAATCATAATAACAGCTGATATGTTAACAAAAGCATACCTTTATTTTTCAATAATCTATTACTTTGTTATAAAATTTAAACCTAAAATACAAGATGTGTTTGAAAACACACACACACACACACACACACACACACACACACACACACGCACGCACGCACGCACGCACGCACGCACGCACGCACACCCATAATACAATATATCTATACTAAAGTATTTTTATTAATACTATTATATTTTTTAAACAAGAAGTATTTCTCGTATATAATGGCCACGATCTGTGAAAACTAGCCTTAATGACATTTAGGACTTTTTATGTAAAAAAACAACCAAAAATTAAGAAATTTGACATGTTTCTTTATTGCCTTAAAACCTATTCAGGTGGATAGTATAATAAAAGTGGCAATTATTTCTGATTAAACTGCTTCGTTATCATGCCATATGTTTCCATGGCAACACCTTCCCCTTAGCAACTGTCAGAATTTTCAAAGTATGGTCAGTCGTTTGCATATCAAGCAAACTCTAGGCAAAACTGAATCAGTGTCAACTAATCTGCGAATTCCATTTCACACATGCTAAGGATAATAAAAAAGTACGTTAGCAAAAAAGAGCACTTTTTTCATGCACTCAACAAACCCGCAAATCAGAAATGTAATTTTGACGTCATTAGTAACGTCATGACGTTCCTGACGTTGCGTGTTAAAGTTTAGACAGTGTACAGTTTCAAAAGACCATTTTTCTATGAAAAATGGAGATATCTTCATCAAATTTGCAGGATAACTTTTTAACACGCCGTAGATTAAGTGTGTTTAATAACTCAATTTTGACGACTGCGCCATTAAGGCTGGTTTTCACAGATTGTGGCTCAATATAGAATATTAACAAACAATTTTGACCACCATCAAAGCCGAGTTTCTCTCAAGCTTAATGATGTATTTAATTTCAAAAAGCAGTCAATGGCCAATGCCATACATGTATATTGGTGTATTTGATAAGCTATGAAATATCAAAGCTGTTGTTACAATAATTCTAAAGCTATGGGCAACGTTGAACAGTGTTACATGCACACCCTGGTGTACAGGGACCGAAACAATGTACCCCTGATCTCCGATTCTCTCCAAACTGAACACATCATTAAACATAATTAACCTGATAGCCCCTTGTAAAATTGTTTCTCCTTTCTCCACTTTGCCACCAAATCCATTCCAACGACCTTGACCGAAGCCTCGTTTCTTCATACCTAGGAGGACTCTAGCTGATTCTCTAATTAATACGAGACTAAGAATTTTGTTGCACACCATCGTGTTTGAGCTAACACTCGGCAACAGCTGGCTCTGTAAAATAATAGGCTTGTTGAATTCCCCTCTTAGCAACGAGTACTAGAATGCGCAGTCGATGAAGCGCCGTCGCAAATCCGCACGCTAAAGTTTTTGACCCCCTCAGCACCCCAAGTCCCACCGCTGCGGCATGACACCGGTGACAGAATGAAAATTATGTTCAATATGTTTTCTATCTTTTATTTGTGAGAACACACACAAAGTTTGGTATAAAAATCTTTGAAAATGACATGGTAACCAAAAATTAATAATATTTGGCCTTTTGACCTCAGCCCAAGGTCACCAGTTAGACCCCTGGATGAAAATTTTACTTGCATTCAGTTCTGTTCGATATCCACGTCCATTTGATATGCCACATGAGCATATTTGATTTTTTTGCCCCCCCCCCCACCTGGGAACCCCCAGCGCCCCTAAGTCCCACCTCTGGGGCATGACTCAGGTCAAAGAATGAAAATCCCGTCTGATATGTTTTGTATCCTTCATTTGTGAGAACACACCCAAAGTTTGGTATAAAAATCTTTGAAATTGACATGGTAACAGAAATTACTGATTTGTGACCTTTTGACCTCACCCCAAGGTTATCAGTTTGACCCTAGGATAAAAATTTTACTTGCATTCTGTTGTGCTCGACATCCCCGTCAATTTGGTATGCCACATGACCATGTTTGAATTTTTTTTGGACCCCCTGGGCACCCAGCACCCCCAAAGTCCCAACCCTGGGGCTTGACCCAGGCGACAGAATGAAAATCCCGTCTGATATGTTTTGTATCTTCCATTTGTGAGAAAACACACAAAGTTTGGTATAACAATCTTTGAAATTGACTTTGTTATTGAAATTAAATTATATTTGACCTTTTGACCCCTCGCCAGGGCCCCAGGGGGCGGGGCCAAAAAAAATTGCTGTTACACCCCCATTCATGTGAGTAACTTACACACCAAATTTGGTTGAATTTAGTCAAATGGCTTAGGAGGAGATAGCATAACGGACGGACGGACGGGCGGACAGACAGAGGCGATTACAATATCCCCTTCGCTTTTTTAAAAAAGTGTGGGGATAATAATAGGACTGGTTGATTTTGCAAAAGACTGGTACTTAAGACTTTTAAATATACATATCATTGATACAGCCCTCGTATTCCGGGTAGAAAATACAGGATTTCATATTATCATATGACGTCGCGTCTGGGAGTGAAATAACGCCATGCAATAAAATCTGTAAACCACTAGTGGTTTATCGATTAACGGGAAACGTTATGACGTCCATAAAAAAGTTGCGTACGTAACTGTAATGACAAAATCATAACGTTTTTACGCCAGAAACGAGATTTCAAAGTATTCGTCATATGATAAATAGAATCTAACATTCGTGCTCTTGTGTTATTGAATTTATTAAACTCGTTGCGAAAAAGAGATAAATTGCTCGGCAAGCCTCGCATTTTATCTCTTTTCCCCAACTCGTTTAATAAATTCAATAAAACATGAGCACTCATGTAAGATCCTCTATTTAAACGTGTAAATCTTTTTGTTTGATTTGATTCTTTACGTCCCATCAACAATCTTTCAGTTAAACAGGGACGGGTCTTCCTGGGTTGAACCAGTACTAAGCTAGGATAAATGTGTCTTGCTCAAGGACCACAACACAGTGACGCCGGTGAGGCTCGAACCCGCGGCCCTTCGGTCTCGAGTCAAGCACTCTTCCACTGAGCTCCCTTAAACGTGTAAATCATATTCTGTATCAAACGTGAGGTGATAGGGATTCTAAACGAGGCCAAGTTACAATTTGTTTCCTGATTTTGCAGTAACGTTAGTATGCTGCGTTAGTTTTTTTTTGTTTTGTAAAAGGTTGAACCAGGAATATGGCGCCACCCTGAACACCCTCTGGATCCGCCACCGACTCTTTCCTGAAATGTTGAACGAAAGGTGGGCTCCAAAGGTATGACACTCATTCAGCAGATAAATGCAATGATGAATTTCATAACCTCTTGATCATGCGCGGATCCAGAAAGTTTTGTCAGAATGGTCCAATTTTGATAACGTTTTTTTTTTTTATGATGAGGAGAGGAAGGATCCATATACCACCATAAGCGGGCCATCATCGGCCCGCCATTTAAATGGCGTTTCACGGGTGGGCCAATAATGGCCCGACATTCAATGCTGGCTTTGTAGTTTTGTGATTTTCCAGAGGATCCGCACCAGTATTGCTAAGGAACACCATATTGTCATGATTTTCCAGGGTGGGTCCGAACCCCCAGTCCCCCCTCTGGATCAGCACATGTTGATGTATAGCCCGCCTGGAAAAATGGGCTATTCCAGGTACACGTCTGTACCAAGCTAAACAGGGAGTTTATTTGTTTTGTTTGTGGTTTTACGTCCCAGTCAACAGCTATGGTCATGTCGAGACGGTCAGTTAACCTAACCAAACTTTTTCTGGGCAAGCTTGACTAAGCGGTTAACCATTACTTCGTGCACATACACTCAGTGGCCATGGGTGAGTTCCCAAAATGGCAAACGTTTTATTTGCGAAAAATTGAGTACATTTCAAATTGTGATATCTTGAACACAAGGAAAGCAAATTATCTGCAATTGTGAACATATCACTATGATTTGTTATTTTTCAACAAAAGGATGCTAGATTATGAAAGAAATAATATCAGCTAGAGGTCGTGGGTGTTATGCATTTAGATCACCCCTGATTTCTCAAACAGTTTGAAAATTTGATGTGGGTCCTAAACTTCTTCCGTTTTAATATGGCTATAGATATTGCTTTTTTCTATATATTTTTGGTGATAATGATGCTTATATGTTATAATCGTGAGCTGTAAACAAGAATATGTGTTCACATCTCCCTAATTTTTTCACGGTCATATTGGGGTGGGTGGGGTATTTGTACCCCTGACCCAAACAATATATTGAATGAATCCACATGAAAACTTAGCAACAAGTTTCTGTCTTTCCAGGGTCTATAAATATGAGTGTTTGAAGCAATTAGTCTTTAGATGATTCATTCTTCTCACCAATGGCCACTGAGTGTATAGTAGGCTACTATTGCTTTCGCTTTTAACTGACACCAACCCTTCTTAAATCAATGAATGTAGCAAATATTTCGTGATCAATCTCCTCAATAGTATTGGACCGGACCGGGATCGAACTCAAGACCCCTGGATCTACAATCAGACGCGTTACCGATTGCGCACCCGAGTTCGACGCTTGAAAACCTGTCTTCGGGGTTTCCGGCAAAACGACTCAAAACCAGTCTCCTCGGCTACAGAGACTAGCTAGATAATTGAAATTTCCCCTGTAGCAAATTTAAGTTTAGGTTATATGATACTTTCTTAAAAGCGAATAACAAAGGCGCTGATCAGTCTGAAGACAGTTTTTCTCGCGTCGAGGGCATTCAGGGAATTAACCCGGCCATGGCAGCTAAATGATACCCTTATATTTAAGATCATAAGTGGTGCAAAGTTAGCAAACTATCGCATGTCATTATCCCCTTTAGGTACTTCAGTAGGATTAGCCCAATTTTGCAAGTTTTCGCCCATCATATTCCAGACAAACTGGCTGTCTCTTTCAATTCGTCCTCATCCCTTTTATCTAGTTACAAGTGGTTTCTAACTATTGGTTCTAAATACAGTTTCGTAAAAGCTTACAACGTGGAGATCTAGTTTTTTTAAGATTTTTTTTACCTTTTTATAAGATTCCAAATCCATCATCTGCATGTATATTTTGACATTATCCCCATATGTTAAAAATACATAACTAGAGCTTCGCACCTGAGTGCACACCATTTCAGCCTTTATAGTACCATACATACTGGCTCGTTCAAAAATTGTCAATTGCTAATGTACAGCTCAATTGACTGGTTTAATAGATTGTTTTGATTCTTTACGTTCCAGTCTGCAATTTTAGCTAACCTGAGCCAAAGGCTCAAATTGAGCTCTTGTGTTTTGTCTTAAATCCAGCATCTGTCCGTCCAAAAACTTTTGTTTAAATGACAACTCCTGTTGAACCACTGGTCCAAATTAAAAAATATTTCCCAGGAGTGTTCCCCATAATACTTTCTTCCAAAATTGCACAAAATGGTTCCACTCCGCTGAACAAGACGGGTGCCAGAGCTATCAATATGAACTCTTTTAAACATCATTTCCCGAACCACTGGTCCAAATTCAAAATAATTTCACATAAATGTTCCTTATGTTGCTCACTACTATAATAGTACAAATGGCATGCTCCGCTAAAAAAGCTCAGTAAAGCGACATCTCCTGTACAACTGATCCAAATTCAAAATAATTCCGCAGAAATGCTGCTATTGATGCCCTCTACCAGAATTGCTCAGAACACTCAGGTTAGCTCTGAAAGAGTAGTCACAGCTAGGAGAATAGAACAGGTCACTGAGTGTAGTTCCCTATATATTCTATATAAAGCCGCCATCTTGGATTGAGGGAAAAATCGAGAGCGTAACAGTATCGATCAAGGTCTACTGATAAATTATATTAGAGCAGACGATAAATTTATTTTTGTATAATACTTTATTCATACCTGTTTGACCTTGTTAAAAGTACAGAGTATAAAAATATGATGTTTCCGATATTTCATCAGTTATTCTACAAACAGCGACCAGTCAAGTTCTGCATCACTGTCCATATAACAGATACAGGTACGTTGAAGCAGACGATTTTTTTCACAAATATTTCACCATCAGGTGAAAATCTATAGGTGGGTGTTTAACTCTTTGCCTGCTAATGGCGATTATTGTCGTCTGCTGATAAATTTTGCAAAAAGTTTGGTCCCTGATCAGGCCTGACAAAACGTCAGACAATTGTGTATTACAGATTTTGTTTTTACAAAGTTGAGTTTGATGCCATATGACAAAAACATGTAAAATTACCTTGCATGCAAAGAGTTAAACTTTTTCGCCAAGACTATTTAAGTACTTTACACCAGGGAAATGGGTAAATACTGCAAAGCTTCTGTACTTTGGGATTGATAAGATCAGAGTGGACAACGCACGGACATGGAACAGACAGCTTTTAGTCAGTGCGCTTGAATATTAACGCAATCTGTGTTTCTTTGAAACGACAAGCTGGCGCACATCGCTATATGGTAAGTGTGATTACAGAATGGCTAATAAAGGTTTTTTCCCATTGTGCAGCTCTTTCTTTACACTTCTTTTGTATAATTTAGATCAAGTTGAGACATGTATTGCTAAATATACCGATTACAACACTTTTCATCTATAAAAGTAATACTTTTTTTATCAATACGCTCATTCATCGAAAAGAAATCCAAACCAGACGAATTTTCTTTCTATACAGGTAAATTGTTGATAAATTGTTCTCTAACGTCGTACAGGTATTATTCATTCAAGATGGGTTTAATTCCCTTCCCCTGTTGAATGTAAAATTAAACAGAAAATCGTTTTTTCTTCTTGGATCAGACAGTTTTTGAATGTGTAAAAAGGATTTATCTACAAGATGATATTAATTTTATACACAATAAACATGTCGCTTTAACTCTTAGCTGCTGATAATCTTTGCAAACAGCTTGGGCCCAGATAAGGCCTAACAAAAGTGTCAACCTGTTATACCTTGGTGTAAAACTGTCAGTTTTCCGATATTTTTCATTTATCCATATACATTTTCATTAACAGACGATTTTTTCACAAATATTTATGTTTTACTCGACCTTTTATGTGTTTAACTTGATATCCGCTTATGGCGACGTGTGTCATCTGCTAATAAACTTTGCAAACAGTTTGGATCCAGATCAGGTTCTACAAACCAGTTTGAAGCAAACCTGTTTGAGAAGATAGTATTTCTAAAGGAAATTTACAAAGTTGATCTTAAAATACTCGTCAAACGACAAAATCACAAAGAGTTCGCATCTTTCGCCTATAACGCTGTAAATACTATTGTATTTTATTTAAACCTTATGAAGTCAGGGCCAGTTCGCTGTTAAAAAGGGTGAAAAAATATAAAACTTCTGTGCATAGTGTCAGATAGTTCTGAACCTGTTTGACCTTGTTAAAAGTGTTGGCGGTGGCATAACTCCCTGTGGCAGTGGTATGCCTCCTTGTGGCAGCGGCGGCGGTCGCGGCGGTGGCGGTGGCGGCGGTGGTGGCGGCGGTGGCGGCGGCGGCGGCGGTGGTGGCGGCGGTGGTGGTGGCGGCTGCGGCGGTGGCGGCGGTGGTGGCGGCGGTGGTGGTGGCGGCGGTGGTGGTGGCGGCGGTGGTGGCGGTGGCGGCGGTGGTGGTGGCGGCTGCGGCGGTGGCGGCGGTGGTGGCGGCGGTGGTGGTGGCGGCGGCGGTGGTGGCGGCGGTGGCGGCGGCGGCGGCGGTGGTGGTGGCGGTGGCGGCGGTGGTGGCGGCGGTGGTGGTGGCGGCGGCGGTGGTGGCGGCGGTGGCTTAAGGCACCGGTATATATACATTGATTCCGAATCCACCGCCGCCGCCGCCACCACCGCCGCCGCCACCACCACCGCCGCCACCACCGCCGCCACCGCCACCACCACCGCCGCCGCCGCCGCCACCGCCGCCACCACCGCCGCCGCCACCACCACCGCCGCCACCACCGCCGCAGCCGCCACCACCGCCGCCACCGCCACCACCGCCGCCACCACCACCGCCGCCACCACCGCCGCCACCGCCGCAGCCGCCACCACCACCGCCGCCACCACCACCGCCGCCGCCGCCGCCACCGCCGCCACCGCCGCCACCACCGCCGCCACCACCGCCGCCACCGCCACCGCCGCGACCGCCGCCGCTGCCACAAGGAGGCATACCACTGCCACAGGGAGTTATGCCACCGCCACCACTTTTAACAAGGTCAAACAGGTTCAGAACTATCTGACACTATGCACAGAAGTTTTATATTTTTTCACCCTTTTTAACAGCGAACTGGCCCTGACTTCATAAGGTTTAAATAAAATACAATAGTATTTACAGCGTTATAGGCGAAAGATGCGAACTCTTTGTCTGTGATTTTGTCGTTTGACGAGTATTTTAAGATCAACTTTGTAAATTTCCTTTAGAAATACTATCTTCTCAAACAGGTTTGCTTCAAACTGGTTTGTAGAACCTGATCTGGATCCAAACTGTTTGCAAAGTTTATTAGCAGATGACACAAGTCGCCATAAGCGGATATCAAGTTAAACACATAAAAGGTCGAGTAAAACATAAATATTTGTGAAAAAATCGTCTGTTAATGAAAATGTATATGGATAAATGAAAAATATCGGAAAACTGACAGTTTTACACCAAGGTATAACAGGTTGACACTTTTGTTAGGCCTTATCTGGGTCCAAGCTGTTTGCAAAGATTATCAGCAGCTAAGAGTTAAAGCGACATGTTTATTGTGTATAAAATTAATATCATCTTGTAGATAAATCCTTTTTACACATTCAAAAACTGTCTGATCCAAGAAGAAAAAACGATTTTCTGTTTAATTTTACATTCAACAGGGGAAGGGAATTAAACCCATCTTGAATGAATAATACCTGTACGACGTTAGAGAACAATTTATCAACAATTTACCTGTATAGAAAGAAAATTCGTCTGGTTTGGATTTCTTTTCGATGAATGAGCGTATTGATAAAAAAAGTATTACTTTTATAGATGAAAAGTGTTGTAATCGGTATATTTAGCAATACATGTCTCAACTTGATCTAAATTATACAAAAGAAGTGTAAAGAAAGAGCTGCACAATGGGAAAAAACCTTTATTAGCCATTCTGTAATCACACTTACCATATAGCGATGTGCGCCAGCTTGTCGTTTCAAAGAAACACAGATTGCGTTAATATTCAAGCGCACTGACTAAAAGCTGTCTGTTCCATGTCCGTGCGTTGTCCACTCTGATCTTATCAATCCCAAAGTACAGAAGCTTTGCAGTATTTACCCATTTCCCTGGTGTAAAGTACTTAAATAGTCTTGGCGAAAAAGTTTAACTCTTTGCATGCAAGGTAATTTTACATGTTTTTGTCATATGGCATCAAACTCAACTTTGTAAAAACAAAATCTGTAATACACAATTGTCTGACGTTTTGTCAGGCCTGATCAGGGACCAAACTTTTTGCAAAATTTATCAGCAGACGACAATAATCGCCATTAGCAGGCAAAGAGTTAAACACCCACCTATAGATTTTCACCTGATGGTGAAATATTTGTGAAAAAAATCGTCTGCTTCAACGTACCTGTATCTGTTATATGGACAGTGATGCAGAACTTGACTGGTCGCTGTTTGTAGAATAACTGATGAAATATCGGAAACATCATATTTTTATACTCTGTACTTTTAACAAGGTCAAACAGGTATGAATAAAGTATTATACAAAAATAAATTTATCGTCTGCTCTAATATAATTTATCAGTAGACCTTGATCGATACTGTTACGCTCTCGATTTTTCCCTCAATCCAAGATGGCGGCTTTATATAGAATATATAGGGAACTACACTCAGTGACCTGTTCTATTCTCCTAGCTGTGACTACTTGAAAGAGCCAAAAAAGGAGAAATAACTTTAAATGATATATGTTTACTTTTAGTCATTGGCCAAAACATCACATTATGTGCCAGGATTCAGGCGAGCAATCCAGGGACCTTAACGACCCTTTTGTTCAGTCATGTGAGGCCATGACAGCCTCTGTTCTCTCTTGGATCCGCACATGCCTCATATTAGGCCTGCAAGCACCTCAGAGAGTGCTTATCTGGAGGTTCTAATGGATATGGATATCTCATAAGATAAACCAAAAGCTTTGAAGCGTGACTGTGTTTATAATATGGATATGTTGTTATAGAAAAAAAGGTTTCAAGCATTTATTTACATTCACTATTAAAGCTTTGACAAACACAGATATTCCATCCTGACTGGCTCTTTTTACGCATTCTACATTAATCTTTTGAAATAGAAATTAGTGAGAGGTTGTGGTACATCTATACATACCGATACTCTATTCATATTCAGCCTTGTATACAAATATATTAAGTTTGACTAGAACGGGTTGTCGATAGGGCGTCATCGCAAATCCCCACGCCCAAAGTTTTGACTCCCAGCACCCCAGTTCCACCCCTGGGGTATGACCCAGGCGACACAATGAAAATACCGTTCGATATGTTTTATAACTTTTATTTGTGAGAACACACACAAAGTTTGGTATTAAAAATCTTTGAAATTCGCTTTATAATTGAGGATATCTGACCTTTTGACCTAACCCCAAGGTCACCAGTTTGACCCTAGGGTAAAATTTTACTTGCATTCTGTTCTACTCACCATCCCAGTCAATTTGATATGCCATATGATCATGTGTAAAAATTTTATCCCCTGGGTACCCCGGGGCCCTCAAGTCCTCTGGGGTATGACCTAGGCATCAGGACAAAAATCTCGTTTGGTATGTTTTATATCTTTTATCTGTAAGACAACACGCAATTTTTGGTATAAAATCTTTGAAATTGATTTTGTTATTGTAATTTAACGATATTTGACCTTTTGACATCTCCCCTGGCCCTGGTGGTGGGACCAAAAAGTGTTTACTGTTGCAAGCCCCAATCATATGGAGTAACTCACACACCAAATTTGGTTGGACTTCGTCCAATGGTTGAGGAGGAGATAGCATAATGGACAGACTGACGGACGGACATTTTTATGAATGGATTATTGTTGGGTTGAGAATTTTCGGTAATCTTAAGTAGCCAACACGGGTCACTCATGAGTACGGGCGGACAGACGGGCGAACGGATGAATGGACAGACGGAGGTGTTACAATATCCATTTTGCTGTTTCAAAAAAAGCGTGGGCTTTTATAAACATAAAATTCTTTTTTAACTTTTTCCTAATTATATCTGATACCTGCCCCTGAACCAAAGCGATTGCGGTAAATGCAATATTTCATCACCTGAACCATTAAGAGTGTTCCAGTTCATTACGGATTAAACCTAAAAGGGTAATTTTACGAACAGCAGAGACACAGATGAAATGCCGTATTTGTATTCAGGAAGCCCCTAACTCCTAAATGGGTAATTTAACGAACAGCAGAGACCCCAATGAAATGCCCCATTTGTATTTGGGAAATCCCTAACTTTTACGAACAGCAGAGACCCAGATGAAATGCCGCATAATGCGGCTTTTCATCTAAGTCTACACTGTTTGTAAAGGTGAAAAAAAGATATTCAGACAAAAGATCACACTATTTTTGAAAAGTATAACCTGACACCCCTGTGTACGATGAATCATTTGATACAATTAGCTAAAAGGAAAAAAACACACATTCGTCTACTCATTGAAAGTTTGTAAGCGATGTGCATGACATTGTATTCTGATTTTATAACTAAGCCAGTATGTATGTTACTGAAATTATGTGCACTCAGGTGAGACCTTTAGAAATATATCAATCCATATTACGAGGGGTGTTCAAAAATAATTGATGTTAGATTGTTTCTCAGCCATTGTTTGTATTTGTACTGATTTGTCCTGGTCTGGCCTTCGAAATATTCTCCGCCTACCTGAGTACACAGTTTCAGACAGCCGTTCCATTTATTGAAGCATTCTCATACTCTTTTAGATACTGGTAATTTAAACAGCATATCAGACGGAGTTTCTGGAATGATATCTCTATCCAAATATGAAATAGAAAATAAACACAAGGGGCAAGACCTGGGGAGCGTGGGTGGAGGGGGTTGGGGTGTGTTAACCATCTCCGATTCCAAAAACTCAGCCACATTGCATGCCTTATGCGCTGACGCGTTATCGTGCAGGAGTCTTAGGTGCTTATGTTCTGTTTTCATTATCTCTAAGGTATTTAAGTCCACTCGTCCACTCTGTCTCAATTGGAATTGTAAAATTAAAAAGCCAGCTAAGAAACAGTTGATTTCTGACGTTTATGTGTATGAAATCAGTTCACATACTAATGCGTGCGCTATGCAAGTCATTAATTTTGCATCTAATAAAGAATAAAAATACGTGAAGAAATAGAAAGTTTTGCACATTTCTGTTTATTGTTTGCGGAGCTGGACACCATCTTGTAGCTGTACGCAAATTGTTAAGCAGTCAAGGACATTGTAACAGTCGTAGAAGGTCTAAATAAGACCACTGTGTTCCAATCGAAAACCTGATCACTGGGCCAGAACACTCGATGCACAGAACTATGCATACATTATGAAAAACTTGATAACTTTCAAAATGCGTCGCTCTGAGATTTCGAACTGTTTGTACAGTAAAGTACTGATATTTTGCATTGTATCTAAAGACAGCAGACATTCCAGAACATAGACAAAAATCCCTTTCATTCTTTTTTAGGTGAAAGTCGCCTTTTTGGCACAACTCAGGCGCCGAGACAGCTAAAACTCAACTCGCAAAATTATTGTTAAACTGACATACATCTGGATATATTAAGTGACAAAATACCAACGAAAAAAATTCAAAAGTACAGTATTGACAAAAACATTACCCTTTTAAACAGATAGGAACGTTTTTTCCTCATTGACTGCAACCAACCCGCGATGACAGCACAGTTCGAGTACAGTGGTTCCCTTGCGTGTATACCTGGATTTATTTTGATCAGCTTTTTGGCCACTGTGATCGGAGCCTCTTTTGCTCATTTGTCAGAAACTGAGGTATCCATCCAGGGGCGGAGAGGGCTTGGGGTTGGGGAACTCTCAATTTTATTTGCTACGTAAGCTTAGACCAAGCATCTACTGTTCCCCCCCCCCCCCCCCCCCCCGGCACCAAAAAATATCAGGTATATCAGGCATACCCAAGAAATATTTTAGATTTAGATACCTACAAAGTGTATTCCCGTTCTGTACCTTGAACTTAAGAAAACCCCTGTAAATGCATAGAAATGAGCCAAAAAAAAGTATCCACAAAATCCGCCTCCTCCATAAATATTAAATTTTCTGACCCCCCACCCCCCCAAAAAAAAAAAAAATAATGATAATAATAATAATAAAATAAAAATGATGATACATATACACGCATTATATGAAAATATTAGAATGCCCCTCCCCCGCCCCCCTGGGTATCCAATCTGCATTAAGTTTCAGATGCTTCTTCAATATGTTATTAACTAAATTGTGATAACGACTTATTTATGAACTGGCCTAAGTGTCTCACGGTACTTTGCATCTTTTTGAAGCAAATCAAGGATCTTTTGGGTATTATGTTTTTTGTTGGTCATTATTATTAAAGGTTAATTGCAGGATGACCAGGATAAGCAGCATCCTGTTTAAGCTCTTAAATCTAGTCACCCATCTATAAACCTTGGTGAAAGACATTTGGTCCTCCCTATAAGTATCGCAATGTTCTTAATGAATATTTGGCGACCCGCCTTATATAGGCCAATTTTCGAGCACATTTTCAGCTTTTTTCCCAGCATATTGTAGAAAGCTTTTGAATACATATACTGTACTGAGGATATTTAAGCTATGATAGAGATTTTTCGCTATTTATCGTACATGTATCTACATTGATTGCTGGTTCTCGGTCTACAAGTGGTCAGTAATGTAAATACAGTTAACCAGACCCCCCACACACATATCCGGGTATTGGTTGTGGGAGGGGGGGGGGGGTACTAGTTATCTGTTTTTCTAATACTGACCAACTGTAAACCGGGAACCAGCAATTAATGTAGTTATGATCAATGAACACGGTGTGTGCGCTTAATTTGGCATAAGATAAAAAAGAGAGCTAATTTTTGCACTATTTTTGAACGCCCCTCGTATACCAGGTAAGGGGATCATGTCAAAATATACATGCAGATGATGGATTTGGAATCTTATAAAAAGGTAAAAAAAATCTTTAAAAAACTAGATCTCCACGTTGTAAGCTTTTACAAAACTGTATTTAGAACCAATAGTTAGAAACCACTTGTAACTAGATAAAAGAGATGAGGACGAATTGAAAGACACAGCCAGTTTGTCTGGAATATGATGAGCGAAAACTTGCAAAATTGGGCTAATCCTACTGAAGACAAGTACCTTAAACACTTACTTCGCTTCACTCTGTCGCAATGGTAAATAAAGTTTGAATGACTCTCTCATTGTATATTATATCTGCAACTGCAATCGAAGAGCAAACAATTTCCAACATTTCTGCATTATATTTACTCCCTTTGACCAGAAGTTTAAGTAAAGGAAAATTTCAGAAAATTCCCATGCGCACAATTCCTGCATCGGGAAACAGGAAAAGTTGTCTGGGTCTTGAGTTCGATCCCGACAAAGTTGTCTTTCCTACCATTTACGAATTTGGATCAATACAGTTTTCAGATACTCTTATGTCAGATGAATATTTCTCCTATCTTTGCCCATGTAAATAAGGCTGTCAGCTCATGTAAGAAATTTCTATCCCACATGACCATGTGTAGGCACAGCAAAATATTCATTTTCTCCAGAAAAGATATACAAAGAACCAACATATTGCGACTAAGTAACTCAAAGACTCTTGGCAAGGTTAATCGACTTATTTACGTCACTGAAAGGTAATGTCGCCACCATATGTGCGTCACGTGCCAATATTGTCAACGATTTTCTTTTAACAAATGTTCCAGTCGTGTTTCCAGTCATTAACAAGGTGCAAACATTTTAATAGCCGATAAACACACTCGTGAACTCAGAATTTATGTACTTCCAATGAGTAAAACAGTTGAATTTTTATTTACTTTTTTATGTTTCAACAAAAAAGCTTGGAAAAGTGGGAGAAAAACAATCCATCATGAGCCTGTCCATGTAGGATAGAGAAATCTCATCCTCGGGGTCAGAATTTAACCAGGGACTCTGCAAGCCTCGTCCCGGGTTCAAATTCCAACTCCTCCGTAAAGATATCTCTATCCTACATGGGCACTCATGGTGGATTGCTATATTTATCCCACCTTTGCACATGTAAGATAGGCTGTCAGCCTATGTAAGAAATGTCTATCTTACATGACCACGTGACTGCTTGCTTACACGGGCAGAGTAAAATATTCCCTTTTCTCGGGTTGACAAATCCTGATGTTTACTTAAAGGAATGCATCAATTTATAATGATCATTAAACATCTTCCCTTATATCAAATATACTCATAAATACCTTGCCCTTGCTTAAATATTACACTGAAATATTATGAATTTTAGCCATTATCAAAGATTTATTATATTGCTCTGGATGTTTGTAAACATGTAAAGTGACTCAATTGCACATGTTTGGAGCTCATTGGCCTGAAGATGGCTGGATACCAGGGACAATTGAAAGTAATAATCAATTACTGGCCGATTGAAGAACTTTCACATTTAAATGGTGAGGATTTTTTCCATCACACTGTAAAGCTCTAAAATAAAGTGTGAATTTTGCTTTTAAGGTCACTACTTGGCACCAATAGCCATAACTCTTGCATGACTAAACGAATTTGCTTTTTAACTTGAATATCTGTAACCGTTTGTACCTGAATTTAACTGAGGTAAATAAACGCCATACACCAGGCGCAATTATATTGCATTAAACTATCTACATATTTTAGCAAAAGTTACTGCCCCTGATTATTATTTTACCATTATTTTGTATGGGAGTACTGCAGTAAAATGAATCAAGGATCTATAACTTGAAAATTTATTTTCTAAATTTGGTGAAAGCTGTTCTGAACCATAACTATGAAAAATCTGCTTCTGCTATATTTTTTTATGTTTTCAAGCATGGACTGATTGCCCCTTAATGTAAATATTTACATAGAAAATGGGTAGAGAATCACTTTTTTTCTCCAGTTGCTTGCTTATTAAGGATATGATTGCAGACACAGCATATACAATATATTTGGTTTGATACATCTTTACGTCTGTTAACTTAACTAATATAAAATGTTAAATCAACCATGAGTTTATGCCATTTATTTTACATTTTAAGGTGAGAAATATAATAGTATAATATGCCTTAAATGCAATAATGACCCCAAAATATTGATCAAATATCATTTCCCTAAAACTTTGAAATATTTCGATTACTGTTGCAGTTGTCTTTATATATCAACAACAATAATGTGTTTTGCAACTGTTTGAGTCCTTTTTAACACTTCCATTGCGCCAGAGTAGATGATCATTGAAAAAGTTGATGGGGTAACAATATATTTTTATTTGTTGAGGAAATCAATAATCTTTTAATAGGTCTTCTTCTCAAAACTAGTTTCTACATATACAGATAGAATCAAAGTATTATTACAAAGTTTTGTCTTTCCATCTTTAATATATATCCTAAACCGAGCGAATATACGCCCCCAAGTTTTACTGAAGAGCAAATTTTACATTACTGTAAGTAAGTAAAACATATGTGAAAGCAATTCCATCTGGTGGATATTTTGTTTTACATTATCTAGACTTTCTTGCTCATAAATCTACAATGAGACTAAGTTTCTAAGACCAGAGCACTGGTTAAAAATGTAACATATATAGCATTATGTAATAAACGAGTAAGGCGTAATATTTGGTATTTCAGAAAAAATGAGTAAATTTCAGATGTGTACTTATACATCTCTGGTCCCGAAATATTAGAAATTATATTCATTTCTGATAATCTAGCCCATGGCCTGTTGTTACAGATGTAATCAATACACTTAATGGCATATTTTCTAATACTGTACGTATAGTGCTAAACATAGAGCAACAAATAGACAACAAGACAATTTAATAACTGTTCTTGTTCAATGAAAAATTCAAAAATAATCATCATCGGAATAACATTGTCCACATTGACCAGTCCACTCAAAACCGATAAGCCATCAACTATGCCATTCATGGCATGGCACATTCGGAAACTGATATGAATGACTGGTAATTGGCCCTTTGAGCATGCATTTCCAGTGATGCTCTGCAAGGAGGAGAAAGACTAAAGCTCTTCAAGGAGGAAAAGAGTAAGTCAATACCATCAAAAGCATTGAGTACCTGGCCTGATGTACCCTTGCTATTTCTGTGAAAAAGAATCGTATCATATCTGAGCTGGTTTTCTTTGGTATAGGTTGCCTTTCCATACATGCGACAAACGCATTTTCACCTTATAATGTCTGCGAAAGGTTTGCACCTTTCCCCAAGCATTTAAAAGACGTTTATGCGTACTTCTGAAACGCTAAAAGAGAGGTTTTTCTGCCCATTCAGATAAAAGACCTAAACCAATGCAGCGCAGGAAGAACACAGAACAGATTAGAACCTTTCATTGTAATGATTTACTAAAATTCTAAGAGCAGAGCGCTTATCAAAGGATGTAACATATGTAATTTGACATAATAAATGAACAGGGGGATCGTCTTGACGTTATTCTTTTTGATTCACCTTTAGATGTAAATGTTTTCAATTTCAGCCTTTTTAATTGATCATGAAAAGGGACAGTCTTAAGCTTATCAACTTGTTTATTCTGTATAAAATCATCCGTTGAACACAATATAGACATACTGGTTATCCTATTTTACCCTTAGTCTAGTTTCCCTTTTATGCATGCAGCAGCTGATGCTATGCCTGAAAAACTGAGAAAGTAAAGGGTTTACATAATCTTGAGGCTTGCATCCGACCATTGATACCACCAAAAGAACCATTAGTAAATGTTATTGATTGCAATGTCCAACTTTATGTCATTTCTCCAATACCAGATAACTTAAATGGTGTAGCGTAAATGGCATGAGACCTTCTGCCAAAATAATTAAGATTTGACTTTGTTACAGATATATATATATATTAAGAAAACTCATTTATGTTCTTAGGGCGCATGGCAACATCATGGAACATCGAAAATACTTTTGAAAATACTCTTAGACCCAAAGACTAGCATATGACTGAAAAGGTTCCATGGCAATTAAAGACAACAAAACGCAGCTTATCAAATTTCTGTTTGACAAATGGCAGGACTACCAATGCAAATAGGTACACGATAGAGATTTATATTTTGCAAATAAAATTCAGATCAATACTATTACTTGACTAGAAGAGGTAGTTGCAATAAAATCAGTAGATGCTCCCGTTACTTCACAGGATGAGGTAGATACCAGAATCATACTACATTGTATGCATATATGTAAAACAACACCAATCCCTACCCATAATTAACAAAGGGTTTATTCCACTGATACTGACATGCTGTTTGTTTTCTTTTGAAAGAAGCAATAGAGTATGATCAGGAATTACCACAATCACAAACCAATGACACCGCGAGGAAGAGCCACACAACAATCACGATACACCAGGAAGACAAACTAAGCAAAGCTACCAGCTCTCTCTTCCCCATGAAGATGTTTGTTTGTTTATAACATCTGTAGCAAAGCCCCCTGGGCATATCATCAACAATAACTACAATTTCTAGGATTTAGGCACCAGAGATTAGAAATTTATAGGAAAACATGCAAAAAGTAATCATTTTTTAATGAAATATCATATCCTACATCGAAACAATTTCCTTGCTCATATATTATGCCATGTCACATATGTTACATACTTTGATAAGTGCGCTGATCTTGGTGTCGAACTTGTAGATCTCCAATTCTTCATTATATTAGCTAAACAGTTTCAAAATATGCAAGATATCCTCTAGCAGCAAATGTTTTCACAT
Organism: Loripinus fragilis; assembly: GCA_964019695.1. Taxonomy (NCBI): domain Eukaryota; kingdom Metazoa; phylum Mollusca; class Bivalvia; order Lucinida; family Lucinidae; genus Loripinus; species Loripinus fragilis. The sequence goes on from OZ026516.1 coordinate 65,025,856, forward strand.
ATTTTCATTTAAATAATAGATATCGCAATTTGCTTATTAAAACTTGGGATAGGGTTATTCAATAGCTCTTTTAGGACAATATTTTTAAGATAGAAAAGTAAACTTTTTTCTATAATGCAGATGAGTATGTGAATAAACCGAGATCAATACTACACAAATCAGTTGTCAAGATAAATGACCCTAGTCATAATTACAATTTTCAAAGAGATAATCAATGTAACGCACACACCACCATTGGAAGCTGTAATTTTGTTCAAAACTTTTTTTCAATGTAGATTCGGCATTCAATATGCAGACTAAATGAGTAATTTGAATAATTAGATAGTTTAATGTATTCTTTCTGTAGCTCAAACTTTCATTTTTTTCTTAATTTGTTATAGTAGCAAATGTAACGGGCTGTTACAGGCTAACGCTTCGGCATACAGAGTGCAGACATCTCTTATTCGACACAGCTTGGATTGTTCTTTACGATATAATATGTCTGTAATATTTTAGCTTTGAGTCTAACTTCAAATAATTATATGTTTTTACCCAACATTTTACAAAAAAACATTCAAAAATTTTGCTTCATTCTAGAGTGTTCACATAATCCAAATTATTGGTGATTTTTATTGACTATTTAAGGACATATGCTACTAAATACTTCCCATGTTAAAATATTTTAGATACTTTGCATACAGTTTGTTTAATGCATGGGCTATCCGTTTATGAAATAAAAAGGATATGTCACCGTGCTTATTTTTTCAGAATCTCATATTGAAGTTTTCAGCATTTGACCGATTTTCTAAAAGTATGAAAGAGTAAGGCTAGTTCTAAATATCGAGCTAAATCTGTTATAATCTTCAGCCAGCTTCTTTCTTTGAACTAAAACTGCTGCCCATGACCTCAAACCTTTTTAGAAAATATGCAAGTTTATTTGTTATCCCATGCTGTGACAAGATACTGCATGATATATTTTGGCAATTTGTCGAAAATTTGAATTTGTTTTTAGAATAATTCATGTATTAAAAAATCTGATGTTGAAAATCTTAAAAAATTATTTTTAATTCATGGAATATTATAATACCTTTCAGAAAAAAGAATAAAAATCTGGGGTCACTGAACTGATTCTCTTTCAAGAGGGCCAAATGTACCCCCACCCCCATTGGTTTCATGCGTAATTCAATATAAAAAGTTCAGGAATGACCATTTCGGTCGTTTTGATGATGCCATTTTACTAGTACATGTAGCAATTTAGCATTAAAATGTTAAAAAGGAAAGAAAAACACACTGAAAATATGTGCACACCCGGGAATCGATCCTGGTCCTCTGGCTTCGTAGCCAGACACATTAACCACTAGGCCACGAGGTCAGGTCGTGCGCCGATCCAAATAACCGTACAAATAGGAGAGACTCGGCCACTATCGTATTCATAACCAGGGTAATTGTGTACGTCGTTTGATTTCGACTGAGCTACATTTATCTGTCTCTAGTGCTGAGACGATCAGTTCTGATAAGATGTCAATAGATATCTCGGACACACTATAATTACTTTATTTTTCAAGAAAATGTCGGACCATAGATATGACATAAGAATATCGGAAAGTTGTGTTGATCCGAATCCGATAATGGTCGAAAGACAGGACCCAGACAACTTTACCCGTTTCCAGACGCGGGAAAGGTGCGCATTGGAAATAGCCGCATATGTCTTTAAACTTTGTTATAAAATATAACTCTGGTATCTATCTATCTATCTATCTATCTATCTATCTATCTATCTATCTATCTATCTATCTATCTATCTATCTATCTATCTATCTATCTATCTATCTATCTATCTATCTATCTATCTATCTATCTATCTATCTAATTTAAGGTGACTGATGGTTGATCTTATTCCTCTCCTGAAGGAGTCAAAATCTTCCAGAAGGACAACTTCAGAAGGGAGTCTGATCTAGCTGGCAGCAGTATGTATCCGCCTTTAGAACTGCAAAAGGGTGCATGTGGCGAGTGTACTCGTATCTAAAGGGTTTATTGAATATGTTGGAAGTTGAATCGTAGCGTAGCCATGGACAATTTTGTAAAATATTATTTACCGAGTATCAATCCATCGGTCTTACTTTCATATGAGGATTATATAATTTTACCCATTTAGCTACTCTTCTTTGGCTCATGTCATTTTTATGTATGTTATGTTTCGCGTGGGGGCCAAACTGAGGAGGCATACCGAACTTTAGGACGACCTTATGTTTTGTAGGTCAATTCATTTACCTTTTCATTACATATATCATGATTATTGGTTCTAACATTTTGTCTTACAGAACCTAGCGTCATGTTGAAGCTATTGAGCTGATGATACCGATCCAGCTAAGATCCTTAAAGATACTGAAACCAAGATACTTTGCCTTGTCTATTGCCTCGAGTACCTGATCATGAAAGGACTACTGGGTGTTCAATGGGTGTTTTGACCATGAAATGTGGAGCACCTGGCAATTGCTTGGGCTCCACGTCCCAAGCCAGCTTCCATTCCTGTAAGGTGTCGAAGTCTGCTTGGAGGGTGACCCTATCATCCAAGGATCCAACTATCAGATATATTGCCGTATCATCAGCAAAAGTCTTACTTGAGATTGTATATTATGGTACCTTGCTTAAATATAGCAGTATAAGAGCAACTTGTTTACGTCACTAGTTGCCTGCCCAGGTCTTCAACAAACTAAATAAGTTGATTTTCACATGATCTCCTTTCTCTAGAACAATGCTGGAGATCATAGAGTATATTATGCTGATTTAGGTGATGAGTGAGCTTAGATGCAATTATATGCTTCATCACCTTATATTAACATTTTCAAAGTAAGCCTTTAATGAATCTTTAGATTTTTGCAACCGTTCATAGCCTCATGAAATTAATACATTTGATTGACAGCTGCCAATCTCACTTGCCCGTGCAATACGCTTTGAAAATAAAATTCATTCGCCAGAAGTGACACTAGTGTTGTGATTGACAGCGAACCACACCTGGGTCGCACGTGCAAAACAAGCTTCTTGTTTGTTCCACTGGCTGTCAGTGTTCACACTGGCTGTTCCGCTTTTGTTTTACACTCCAACAAAACTGTTCATATGATAACATATTAAATGCAAAACTGTTTTGTTTCGTTTATAAATAATTTCTATATTTTAGATATTTATAATACAATGTAAATATAAGCAATAACTTCAATGTTTGGTCTGTTCATGGAATCATGAATACTTTGGTGCGCTTGCAAAGTTAACGTAAAGCCACCCTTCACTTACTTTGCAAGAGACCTGAAGTATTCATGATTCTATGAATATTCCAAAAATCGAATTAATTACGTATATTATGCATGTTATGGGGATGGACAGGATACTTTTTTGCCCCTGCTTGAAAGCTGGGCTAACATTGTAACATTGTATATAGACATCTTACCTGTAGATTTACTTTTGGGATAGCAGTTGGATAATGGGTGCAATCTCTTCTCTAAGTTCTTTCAGGATTATAGGTTTAATTCCATCTGGGCCTGGGGCTTTTCTGGTTTGATATTTGAAAGTAATTTGAGAGTACCATTCTGGTCAATAATGATTTTAGGCATTTAGGATAGCTGCATTGGAATCTTTTATGTATACAGACACAAAATAGTCTTGTAGTTTATCTATGCATAATTGGGCGAGCTTGAGTAGAGATAGTTATGAAAACACAGACTTAAGGTTATGTTCCTGTAATATGGACCAATCAGAGGCCTAAGGTCTGTAGACTGAGCTTACAGTTAAAACTATACCCCAATAAGATTGGATTAAATTATGGAACTGGTAAGTTCTACTGCTTTAATAAATTGTTGTAGGCTGTGGTATTAGCACTTAGAATTATCGGATCAGAATTTCCTAACTCTAGCATTCAATGCGATGTTTACATTTTTCAACTGACATGCCTGTCATCTAGTTATGACCATTTCTTTGCTGCATATAATGGTTACCCCCCATTGACCAATTGTGGTTAATTCAAGTGCAACACAACCTCTTGATTTTTCCAACGATTTGACAATACATATAGTTCGGCGGAATTTGGGCGAATTTTAGGAGGACCTGGATTTCAAACTTTTTTCTTTGTTGATTCTTGTAGTGCATACAATGTCCTTGAAATATCCGAGTGATGCCACTCTGGCATCATTGAGCATTTCGATGTATTCAAGGTGGCGTCCAAGATGGAGGTCAGTTATGAGTGAATAGATTGTGTGATATGGAAAAATGACTCAAACCCATTCTTTCCTTAAACTGTTAGATATGAAGTTTGAATCTAGTTGAAAACACTTAGCTTCTAACCAAATAAAAAATAAAATAAGAATGCGGACAAGACGGCCGCTAAGATGGCAGTTTATTACAACAAGTGTAAGAATATCTTCCCTGAGACCGGCAACATCCAGGGATATGCATGCAAAATACTAATTTTACTGATTCTTGAATTACAGACATCATCCTTTAACATCACAGTGATGCTATTCGTGCATCACTCAACATTTGATATATGCAAGATAGCGTCTAGAATGGTAGCCGACAAGTTTTACAAACCCGTGGGATGGCACCTTACCTGTAGGCATGTCTCATGGATTTGTCACAGACCAGATGCCTTGCCTAATGGGGAAGCACTTTACAAACACGCGTATCTGAATAAATGAACCCAGCGTGTATGTCTGATAGAGTTGAACTGTACAAGCAGGCATATCTGAGAGTGGAACCGGATCAACAGACATGTCTGAAGTAATGTTACCTCTGTACAGGTAGCACCAAACTTGTAACCATATTTCTTCCATCTGCACTAGACTAGTAAAATATCGGTTTCAAGTGGCAACAGTCCAGCAGGCACGGCCTTTAGTGAGGTACCACGCCAACAGACATGGCCTATAGTGAGGCACCACTCCAATAGGCATTGCTGATAATGAGATACTACACCAGCAGGCGTGGCCTATAATGAGGCACAACACCAGAATGCATGACCTATAGTGAGGCATCACACCAACAGGCAATGCTGTTAGTGAGATACCACATCAGAAGGCATGGCCTGTTATGAGGCACCACACCAACAGGCATGGCTGATAGTGAGGCACCACACCAGTAGGCATGGCCTATAGTGAGGCATCACACCAGCAGGTACGGTTGATAGTGAGACACCATACCAACAGTTGTGGCAAATAGAGAAGCACAATGCCAGCAGACATGCAGGATTGAGCGGCAAAAGATCGGCAGGCATGCTGATTTAGTGACAATGGTCCAGCAAGCAACACTCAACCAGTAGGCATGTTTGAACAGCAGTTTGTTTGTGGCAGTTTCACTAGGTTAACAGGCTTATATTTTGCAACTGCGGCGACATAGCAACTCCCTACATGGAGTGGCGCTGGACCAGCAGGCATGTATGTTGTATTGACAATGTAGCAGTCTTGCCTGATAAAGTTTCACAGTGTTTCACAGTATCATGTCTGATGGATGGGTAGTAATTTTCAATGGACCAGGAGGCATGTCTGATTGAATGGTACCAAGTCCACTAGCATATATATCTGTTGAAGTTTCTCAGAAGGGAAGCCATGTAATGCCACCAGATTATCATATCAGACACCCTTACCAACACGTGTGTTTAATAATGTGGTACTGAACCAGCACAAATGCCTGTTATCGAAACTTGGGGCCAGCAGTCGTGTGTTAGTTACATCGCACCTGTAATAATGTATTTAACAATTGCACCCAAACCAACGGGAATGCTTTGTACTGTTGCACAGGATCAGCAGGCATGTCTGTTTAAGTTGTGCCTGGCCAGTGTGCATCAGACCAGCAGTCCATCAGCCATCATTGCCACAGGGTCAGGAGACGTATTAACCACTACGCATGTTTGATTATGTGGCAACAGGCCAGCACATACGTCTGAAACCAAGCAGTTATGTCTGTAACAGCTTCACGAGACTAGCATGCTTGTTGCAGTACCCTAGTTTTTAAACTTTTCTCTTAACCAGCATGCATGTTTGTTGCAGTTGCACCCAACCACCTGGCAAGTCAGTTACAATTAAACTCGACCATCATGCATGTCTGTTAGAGTTGTATATCACCAGCAGATATGTTTGACTCTGTTGCAACTGACTTGCAAGAACATCTGTAGTTGTGGGCCTGAACTAGCAGGTATAGATTTTACAGGCGCCTCACACCAGCAGTTACATGTATACCCCTTTGCTGGTACCCAAGTAACGGGTTGGTAAGCACAATTGCACCAGACCATCAGGCATGTATGTTACAGTTGTACCTGACCAGCAGCTATGTCTTTATAAGATGCATACTATCAGCATACATGTCTGTTACAGTTTCATCTTATCAGCATCCATGTATATTACATTTGCACCTGACCATCAGCCATGTCTGTAACAATTGCATCCGACCTTTTGCCATGTCTTTGACAGTTGCACATAACCAGCAGTCATGTCTGTAAACTTGTGCCTACAAGCATGGATGTCTGATACACTTGTACCGGACCAGCATTCATATTTGTTATAGCAATATATGTACTGTCGCTTGCACTTACACCATAGCGGTTGTTGTAATTGCACCAGTCTAACATACCTGTATCAACCAGCAGTCAAGATAGTAACGAACATCTGCATCATGCATATATCTTACTCAGGGGTTGTGTTTGTATTGATACACTGCACTACATAAGTAAATAGTATTTTCTCTCTTTTTTTGTTAATTTTATCCATCCATATTCAACTTTTCAGCTGATTTTTTCTGCATATTGATTAAAAAAGTTTGTACTTTGAACACTTAGTCACAAAGTTTTCAGCGATATTGTCAGTTCACTATAAACTGGCATTTATCACCTCATTTGTTTGACAGAATGTTTCCCAAAGTGCAAACTTTTATGCCAGTCAAGAGCTCCAGATACAACCTCTGCTGGTAACTATCAGAAATTAATTATTTCTGACTGCGAGTTTGATTTCAGTTAAATTTTGGTTTAAAAATGGCGGCCATATTGGACACAATCTTAAATATTTAAACCTTCTAAATTAAACCAATGTTCCATTTTAATCGTTTGTATTATTAGAGTAAGTAAGGATGCAAATATCAGGAATCGATACAAATAAGTACCATACCTCTAAGCATTCATAAAAAGTCAAAATTAAAATGCTTTATATCGAGTTTGTTGGTCAGATAGATCTTATGAACCTAAATGACGGCCATCTTGGACGCAATCTTTAATATTTCAACCTTCAAAATCAAAACAATGTTCCATCTTAATTGTTTGTACATGTATCACTGAGCCCCTAAACATCCACAAAAAGTCAAAATTAGAATGCTTTTGATAGAGTATGTTGGTCATATAGGTCTTAGGAGCCTAGCTGTCAGCCATCTTGGACGCCAGCTTGAATATTTCAAAACGCTCAATGATGCCAGAGTGGCATCAGTAGGATCCATCAAGTACAATGTCTGAAAAACAAGAATCAACAAAGAAAAAAACCCTTTAAAAATCAAGATCCAGGTCTTTCTGGTTCTCTACTGGGATAATTGGTTTTATATCTAATGGTATGTAAGACATAGTGAATCATTCTAGAAACAATTCTCTGTATTAAGGTCTATGGAAAATTAATTACAGGATCATAACCTAAACGTCACAGTGACGTCACATAGTGACGTACCGTCATTTTACATGAATCAAACAGTTTATATCTGCTAGTGCAGTATACACCTAAAATAATCGCATTATAGTGATATTTATTTGGTGGTACGTTAATTACATACCAATACAAAGTCAAGCTAAAGATATATTGAAGTCACATCACGTGCCCCTGTGGACTTTGAGGGAACGAGAATCGACTGTATACATAAAGGGGTGCGAATAATGGACAAAGTATATGTAATTTTGTGCTTTATTTTTTAAATGTATTTCACGCATGCAAAAAGCATTTGTTAATATCTTAATATACAGCATTACTGAATTCCCCTAAAAATTCAGACATCACTCCTCGCTACATTGTAAAAATAAATGTAAGATAACACCAAAAGTCATGGCATCTAGGCTGCCACCCATTTTGGTGTTTACTTATACTTACATTCTTTCTAAAACAGCTAGGGCCAAACGTTTCTCCAGTGATAAGTGTTTTAAGATTTCTACCTGTTATTATTGTAGTTATTCTAGCAAAGCTGAACAAAGTGTTCTTTTTTTCGTGTCCTGAAAATCAATACGTAACTTAAGAACTACTAAGCATAAGGAGGCTTTGTCAATATCTAACAATAGGTGGCCTGACTATCGCATACCGATTCTTTAGTACCGCGCCTGCGCAGACAATGGGGCAACTGTTATTCTGGGCCATGGACTCCTTATAAGTTTTATAGACACAGCTTTATCAAATAAGATTTCCCTGCTAGCAATGTGTCCGTTTATAAATCATCTAACTCACTGTGGTCATAATTCTACGACAATTTGGGTTTTGTCACGTATTCCGGTGTTATAGTAAAATTATCTTCAAATAAAGGCTGACAAAAATGAGAACTTTTGAATATGTTTGCTTCGAGATTGCATCCTTTAGTTAACAACCTCTGGGTTATTTTGCCAAAACGGAGATAAACTCAGATTTTAAATGTGTTATTACAGTTATATTACAGTTTAGTCGTAACAGTTCGTTTTTGTCATATATAAATTATCCACGATGGCAAAACCGTAATTTGTTATTTCATGCCTTGATATAAAACGTCAAAGTTTTCATATAATTTTAAAGCTAAATTTGATGAACAAAAATCAATCAGAACACAAGCATTTTGTGGCGTTTTACTCTGATTAAATGAAGAAATTGAACATGATGAGAAAGTTACATTAACACCGGGATAAGTGGCGAAACCCAAAATGCTGTAGTAATATGGCCACAGTGAGACTGTCTGCCCGAAAATTAGAGTAAAACAGTAAATAAGCATTTGCATTTTACAATACGAAGTGTTCAAGTGACAATTATATTAGAAAAGTAACAAAATATTAACACACACATGTAGTCCGAGCAAACGGCACACAGCGTCGAACCAACGCCATATCAACGTCAATGTGACGTCATCACGTTGATACGACTTTGTTATAACGTTTTGTGTCTACTGGTCTAAATTGATTGAGCACCATACCCTATCAGCTGTAGTAGGATTTCCCCAGCTGCAAGATGAACGGGCCCATTAGCTATACACCAGAAAAGGGTAATTGTCGCATAGACCACACGCCATTCTTTAAATGGGCCGACACACGAGATTTTGGTACTTATCGCATATGCGCAAACGCCTCCTTTAGAATAGGGGATAACTGGGGATAACTGATTATCCCAATTCTAGTGCACTATTAACAGTTTCCTTCAAAAAGACAGTAAACTGTACCGTGTTGCGCCTACGTGCAGCGGCTGCCAACTGCATAAAACCGTTCGCCAGCTGCATATATTCACTTGTCGACCTATGAAAAGCGACATTACATAATGACGTCGAGTTTGCAACAGTATATCGCAGGGTATATACGTACTGCCGCAAATAAGACGTTACCAATCAGGGCCCGGAATTACAATGCCTCCTTAAAGTTAAGGAAGACTTGAGTTAAGTATTGAATATTTCAGGATGCGAAAAATAACTTTTTCTAACTGATTGAAGTTAACATAGTTTCATTTTTTCTATAGATCACAATGATATCTTTGACCACAAGTACTGCATCGAACCAGGCAATTTATTTAGCATTTAATAAAGCATGTTGAAACATCAATACTTAACTCAAGTCTTCCTTAACTTTAAAGAGGCATTGTAATTCCAGGTCCAGGTTTGCAAGTGCATTAGAATGCTAATTCTGAGAAATCTATTTTTGGTCTAAGTCTACATCTATTTACATACTTTGTGAATACGGTAAGCTAAGGCTCTGGTGAGACTGCACGTTTGTGCAGGCTCGTCTGACCCCTCGCTAATTGCCAACGCGATAAGTACAAAAATCTTATGTGCCGGCCCAAATGCTCATATTGCTGCCCAGTGAATCTGGATTTGCTAGCTTTAAGTATGAGCGTTCAACTACCCAATTTGTGTGTGCGATTATTGAAGGCTCTGTGCCTATGCAGTCTCTTCTGAGTCTTCACTGGTCGCACATTAGCCTAGCTTCATGTGTTGTTTTGGGCCTTAATGTACTTTTTTTCTGACTGGGAAGTACATAACCAATACAATGCTGTAATCATGGAACTTTATTACCTCCCAAATGGCCAAATTACATCCTTGGAGCGGTTTCGTATTGATAGTGCAGTGTCATTATAAGACTATGTTTCTACTATTGCTCTACTTAGTGGTGTCGCCTATTTGTGATATGAACCAAATTCGTATACAGGAGGACACTGAAAACGCATCACCATATTTTTGCGCTTTTCTCGCAAACAGTATATGCGATTGAAAAGTTACTCGCAGGTTTTAATGTGCAACCAAGAATTGGTATGAATCAGTCGTTAATTTGACTGAACTACATGTATAACCACGCTAGAGAACCACTGTACTCGAACAGCGCAGTCATCGCGTGGTGGTTGCAGTCGACGAGTGCACAAAATAGTGTACCTAGCTGTTAAGCAAACAATATTTTGATTAATATATTAACTTCTGAAAATATTCACCGCGAATTTTTGTCATTTATAAATCCAGCTGTGTATCTGCTTAATATTTTTTGTGGGTTGAGTGATAATCGCTTCATCGCCTGAGTTATGCCAAAATTGTGATTTTTTCCTGAAAAAGAGGATGGAAGAAATTTCTGCTTATGTTCTGGAAATTTATGCTTACTTTAGCTGAAATGCCAAATATCAGTACTTAAATGTGGAAAAGTTCGAAATCTGAGGCTGGAGCATTTTGAAGTTATCCAAAACAAGCATTTAAATAATTTGGGGAATGATTATTTTACTCAGCAATCGACTTTTTCAGATTAAAAAGCCGGCCTTCTATGATGAATCAGATATCTCAAGTATGTGCTAAAGTACTACACAGCCGACACATTTGATCAGTGACAACTATCTAGAGCTCATTGTTATATGTTAAATAAAAGTAATTGTATTTGTGTGTTTTCCTCAGAGTCTATAGTCGTGTACTTACCCCTAACTAACCCTGTCGTCTATGATAACCCATCCAGCAGCTCAGTTACTGTTTGCGTTAAACTCTAGTCAGCCATATTTTTAAAAAAATCATATGCCTTTTCTACATATTTATATTAGGGTATGGTGATTGTTAACATACCTTATGACAGGCATAACATATGCAAGCAGCATCTGAACATACCTTATAACTGGAATAAGATTTCATTTTACTCAATGCAACATACCTTATGGCAAGCATAACGTATGTTAAAAACTTCTGAACATACCTAATGACTGGAATAAGATATGTTACTCAATGCAACATACGTTATGAATGATATATCAGAACCGTTTGAACATATTTTATGACTGGAATAAGATGTGTCACTCTATGTAACATACGTTATGACAGACAAAACGTGTTATAACCTTCTGAACATCCCTTATGGCAGGAGAAAGATTTGTTTCCCTTTGTAACTTACCTTATGACAGGAAAAGCGTATGTTAGAGTTCATACCATATGACTGAAATAATATGGGTTTTTCTAACTAACATACCATATGACAGGAATAATATATGTTAGAAACGTCTGAACCTACCTTATTCCAGAAATGAGATGTCCTTATTCCAGGAATAAGGTGTGTAAGTCTATGTAACATACCATATGACAGGAATAACGTATATTAGAACCTTCTCTACGTACCTTATGACAGGAATAAGATGTGTTTCTATGTGCAATATACCTTATGACAGGAATAACGTATGAAAGAAACTTCTTAACACCTTATTCCAGGAATAAGATGTGTTAGTCTATGTAACATACCTTATGACAGGCATAACGTATATTAGAACCTTCTGAACATACCTTTTGACAGGAATAAGATGTGTTTCTCTATATAGAATACCTTATGACAGGAATAACGTATGTTAGAACCTTCTCAACATACCTTGTGACATAATCCTAAAGATTATGGCATATTGCAATAGTGTGTAAATTTGATTAGAATGTTCTAATTGATGATACATTGCATTAGGCAGGAAGAATCCACGTGAGCTAAACACGTGTTGTGTTTAAAGAACAATTGAATCTAGGACGAAGATTTGGCGACAGTAAAATACCTTTAAGACACCCCTACTGTGGCCTAAACTGCTGCCCTTTATATAACTCTGTGTTGGTCTTTGTTCTGGTATGCATTACCTTGTGTTCTTTCTAGTTCACACTAGAGAAACACTGTCCTCAAACAGCACAGTCATTGCGTGGTGGTTGCAGCCGACGAGTGTACAAAATAGTGTACCTAGCTGTCAGAAGTAAAAAAATGACCAAAATATTACCCTTTTTAACAGCAAGGTACACTATTTTTATACACTCGTCGACTGCAACCACCACGCGATGACTGTGCTGTTCGAGTACAGTAGTTCTCTAGCGTGATAGCTCAACGTTTCTGATGACAGCATCCAGCACCATTAGACTGTGGCGTGTATGATACCATAACAAGCAACGCAGTTTATAGACTTTTTCTAATCAATTGTAATTGATAACTTCAATATAATATTTCGAAAATAAACATCAAATGAGGACACCTTCATAAGATACCTTTATGCACACTTTCATTACTGTTATTGACTACTTACACTGACAATCATGTGGGGAAGACGTTTTGATGTAAATCATTGCAGGAGATACGTTGTCATGTGATCGAGAACGTCTTAAAAGTTTACATTAACGTCACTTACACAATACGAAAAAAACGTGATACAAGCGTAATATATGCATAATCTATCATCTGTGTACGCCATTATCTTCTTCCAACAAAACTGATCGAAAACAATTGAAACTTTGAACGGCTTAAGATGTTGTCTTTTATTGCTAGACTATAGTAATCAGAGTGGGTGGGGTATGTCGGGATCTTTAAAGTGGTATTAATTTGAGCATACCGAACTGCCAATACATTTCAAATCATCCAATGATGAATATTCAATCGTGAAAGAAGCCTAGGACGCATCTCATCAAAACTAAAGCTGGTTAATTTGCTTCTGAATTGTGTCCTTCACAATCGACCACCTTTCTTAAAACGGATACTCTTTCAATATCTTAGTGAACAGTTCAAATACATGCACTTGAACGCCAGTATCCAACTTCTGATCTTGGTCAGCACTTCCTAACGGAGCGTTGATACCTTGCCTCCCCTGCTCTCCCATTTTAACATAGTATTATTTATATATGTCCTCGGCAATTGCTTATATATGCATTGTGTCCTTTTCACGAGTCATACGCAAACAGTATAGTCCCAGATCAGACGCCACATGTTGTGGCGTCTGATCAGGATCTTCACTTTTTGCCCAAAGTATGTTTTATTAAAATTTAAAAAATAGTAGTGAAAAAAAACAACAACAACAAACAAAGAAACAACAATAAAAAACAATCACTCAGCACCCCTAAAATTGAAATGAGCTCGTCCTTCTAAAAAGGATAGGAAGTCCATGCGGCTTAAATGGTTGTGCTTAATACGAGGCTAACACGATGATTCAAAAACCTGAACCGATCTTATAACAAGCCCATTGAAGCGTTCAACTTTAATTTACTTTCAGATAACACTACACTGAACCGAAGCTATACTATGCACATTAAATTTAGCAATAATTTTGTATGGGTGAGCCCATCCACATCAGATCTCGAGTTTCATTTGCTGTCATGAAGATACAAGCGCCGATCATCTGACAAGAGTTTCCATTAAAAAAAATACAGAATTACCAAACGCAGCGGTCGTGCTAAAGTGACGTTTAATTTTAAGACTAGCGGGTCTTTCAGATCATTAGGGAAAGCTGACACCATTTTCAAACGATTGTTTGGTCACTGAAAACCAAAAAGCATAGCAAATGCTGCAATTTTCTGAACTTTCTTAGAGAAAAAAAGGACCAAGTTTTCACAATTTGACGTTTTTACTAATGCTTTCACGTTATTACCTTTAAACGGTGTTTCTAGTTGGAATTTCTTGAACCACATTAACAAGTAACTGTTTGATGCCTTCCAACACATTCAGACAAATACTGTTGAATGAAACATCTTCACTACTACAGTGCACGAGCCGAAAGATAAAATCTAACGTCACCGTTATCTCGCAATTGCTTCGCACCATTTTTCAGTAGCTTAAGGTTTTAATCAACCATAGGATGAGTTACAATGTAAGCCTATGACATCTTTGTAAACTGATACTCTGTTGAATTGAAATGCCAATTAATATTAGAAGTTTAAACAAATGATGACTTCGTTTTGACGTCATTGACGGCACCTGATTTTTTAGCATGAAATCTCTATCACGTTTGTCACATAACCGATAGTTTTTACATGCGTATGATGCATGAGGAAGATGAAAGACCACCAAACGAAAAATCACATGCATATCATTTCAGCATTACTTACAACGGCTGTGATTTTTGCTTACTGACCCCTTCTGCAATTCTTGCTCTCCCAAAATGCCTATTTAAAGGATGGCGTCTGAAATTTCGTGGTTTCATTTGCCTAAGATCCTGTTCTCGTCATTGCAATTGAAATTGATCGGCATTGCACGAAGATGAGCACAAAAAAGATGCAAAACATTAGAAATTGCTAATTTTATTGTGCATAGTATATAAGTGGCCACCTTACATTTTTTGCGCCCGTTCAGAAGTAAAAATCGCTCTCACAAAATTTTAATTCTAAAAAAAAAATCCAAGGCTTTGTCGAGACTCTGCAAATTATGTCATTTCAAAATAACTAGTGGATCATGCACAGGCGAAGTCTGAGTAAAGGTACCCTCATTTAAAAAATTTACACTTTTTAGTGTGATATAAGATATCTATCGGATATGTTATCCATTTATATTTTAATTAGTTTGAAAATGTTAATAACAACTGTGATATAAGATGAAAAAGAATAAAAAAGTTTTGTGACGAATCGGGGGTCACCAGACTAATTATCTTTCAGGAGGGCCAAATTTAGCTTTCGAGGATAATTCAATATAAAACGTTAAGGATTGTAATTTTTGTCATTTATATAATTCCATAATACACTGACCCAAAATGAAAACTTTACACTTTACTTCTTTGAATAACTGTTTTGTTAGTATACATGTCGTTGTAAGATTTACGCATGCTTATCGAGACTTCGTCGCAGATAACGATTATGCAATTTTTATTCCAACGCCTGAAAAACGTGTTCCTTACGTTGCACGTGCTGAGGAACAGACGGTTCACTAACAGCTTTAAGAAAACATTTGCAGCTGCGTACTGGTAATGAAAAATAATTTATTGTTACAAAACACTTCCATTTAGTGACGGCACGTCTTTCCAAAGATAAAAGAAACCAAGTTATTGGCGTGCTCATTGCGGGGTCTACGGTAAATGATATCGCGCATCACTTTGGCTGCTCTAGACAGACTATTCAATATCTTATGAAACGGTACAACAAAACTGGGTATGTCAGAGTCCGTGCAAGACCTGGTCGTGCAAGACCTGGTCGTGCACGTGTGCCGACGTTACGTCCTTATCGCGTTAACGCGTTAACTCGACCACGTAATCGTTTTAAACGGCAACCATAATTGCTCGTCTTTACGGGGTTCATGCACAAAAGATATTTAGTCATTTTGTGCAAATTAACAGACCTGGCATTTTCCAGCATGACAATGCAAGGCCTCACACAACACGTAAATAACCACATAATTCCATGCTAGAATAACGTCAACCTCTTGCTTTGCCTGCTTCATCCCGGGTCATGAACCCCTTAGAACACGTATAGGATGAATTGGGTTGTAGGGTAAGGTCCAATCATCAAATGGATGCGTTAAATGACTCCAATATGCACCTCTGTTAGCATTGCATACGTATCCCTAACGTGCTCATACAACGTTACGTACGTACAATGAGGCGACGTATTCTGCTAAGCATTCGTATAAATGGAGGTCTCACTGGTTTAACGTCACTTAAAGCGCGCAGTCAGTAATTTCTTGTTTCCAAAATCTGTGTGACTGTTTTAATTGTTTTAGAAATTTTCAATCTGACCCCTCTGAACTGAATTATTCATAAAAAATATGCAATTTATGAGTTTCATCCAATAATATTTTCAGAGACATCGATAAGGCATTGCAGATTAGATGATCGAAAAAATTAACCCCGAAACTTAATTTATCATCAAAATATATACTTTTGAATACTATGTAAAGTTTTTATTTTGGGTCAGTGTACTTGTATAAAGTAATTTTGCATTACAAGGCGAAAAAAGAAAAGAGAAGAAAACAAAACAATTTGTTAAAAGTGCCCATGCGGGAATCGACCCTGGTCCTCTGGGTCCAAAGTCTGACACGCTAACCACTAGGCCACGATGTCAAGTTTTTTGCGGCTCGAATAAATAGTACATCCGAGTGTCGGCCATATTCGTATTCACATTTAGGGTTAAAACTTCGAAATTCACTACATGTTCTATTTATCTGTATTTGGTATTGAGACGATCAGTTCTGATGAAGGGTCAATAGATATTAAGGACACATTTTAGTCACTTTCGTCTGTCAAGAATATGTGGAATTATCCATCTGACATAAAAAATATCTGAAAACTGTATTGATCCATAAATGGTCGGAAAGACGGGACACGGACAACTTTAATTTCCTGTTTCTCGACGCTGAAATGGTGCGCATGGGAATTACCTGAAATTGTTCTTAATATCCACCTACAATGACACGTATACAGTATGTAGTAATGCTGCACCTCAGTGAAAAGATCAGACTGATTGAACTATAAACAGAACAGGTAGAATCTGCATGTAAGACATTTACATGTAATAATCAAAAGTCATGGACAGCATACTTACTTACCAAAAAACAATGAAATATTCTTGACCCATATTTTATGCAAACGCAACACTTTCATCCCAAGGTTAATGCTACAAACATTATATTTCCATGTGTTTAGGTGAGTATCTGACAAAACGTTGGCTTTCTGCGAAAAGAAAATGGCTACAAAAATACTCCCACCCCCTTAACCATATGATCTTTGAATGTATGTGCATAATTTTCCAAATATATTTATTTTCTTAGGTGCAGTGAATGTTAGGTTTTAATTAAAGTACACAAATAAAGTTCTCAATTATACATAGTCATAGCTATATGCTCTCAATTTGAGAAATTTGAGTATGCTCTCTAGACAACAAATAGCTACAGTGCAGAGTCAGTTATACTGTAGATACAATGCAGTAGTCTCCATTTGTAAGCCCAGTTAATAGCTATATTTCTGTTTTCAATAGACAGTGATGGGCCAGTCATCAGACCCAATGATGACCCTGACCTATTACTTTCAGTGATAAGATGGTGCCTGGTGTTTGTCGTGGTTTGGTCTACCGTACATCATCTGGTGGTGTTCTTTAAAAAAGCTCTTTTAATATTCCATCACAGTTATCACTTACAAGCGCCAATCACGAATGCATCAGACAACAGATTTTGCAACATCTTTCCTAATTTTGAAAAAAAGGTATGATATTTCATGAGAATCGTCTGCCAGCAGTCGATTCTCATGAAATAACATACCTTATTTGTTATTTGTGAAAAAGAAACAATAGTTGAAATTTTCGTCTGCTGCAAATTATAGGTGGCCCTTTTTGAATTACACAAGAGGGTCACGAAGTCCTTGATCGCTCATCTAGGTCCTGTTTCATAAGATGCTATCTATTTTAATTATAGTAGCAATACTATTTAAATGTAACTTTTCGTGCATTTTGTTAGAAGGCATATTGAGGAACACTTGTAGATGTCTTTTAAAGATTTTCTATTCTGGGGTGGAGGTCACTTGAACATAGTGCGCGTGCATCTCAGTATGTTGTACAAAATTGTTTGCTCTTTTAGCTATACCGGTACCATTACCAACTTACATCCAGCACCAGGTCTGATTGATCACAATTATGCAATCAATACACTTCATACAAGTGCAAAGAAATGGAAACTATTTCTAGTAATACTCCCTTTTCCCTTTGGCTGTTGTACTTCTCAGAATGTCCTGTAGGATGACCTAAATTCATCCAGGTCAAACATTTGTAGCCTATGTTTTAATTATCAGCTGTTAACGTTTTACTTCGCCTGTAATATTAATACTATTTTTCAATGCTCAAAATGTCTAGCCCTCAAGACCAGGTGAGTAAAGTTATTGTATGTAATGCCTATAGTGGTCAAACTTTAAGGTGGGTGTTCACACTATTTGGTGCCATTTTGGCCAATTCAAATTTGTACAAAAAGACCATTTTCAAAGAAATACCAACCAAAGCTATATATCAATATGAAGAGGGTTTGTTTGGCAATACACCCAAGCTATTATTTAACAGAAACATCATTTCCATTTTATAATATTCCATTCGAAAAAGATGGTATTGCTAAACTAAGAAATAAAATTGTTTTCAAAAAGGGAAACAGATATACATGTGATAATACTTGCAAAAGCTTGTTTATGAGCATGCTGAGTACATCTGCTAATTTTTAATTTGTGCCAACGTATTGTTAAAGCATATAAACCAAAAGCCCATTTTCAAATATTGTTAGAAAAATTGAGGATAGTTTTATCAAAAAAGTAGTCCCGCTTTACAATTTTATGTGTATGGTGGACAAAGCATGCCATTTCACTTCTACAGATTACATGCAATTTAAAACCAAAGAAATATGTTAGCTGAATTCAAAAAGACGCAAATACTTGTATGTTCAAAATTTATGGTGAGTAATAAATGCCATAAAAGGGACTTAACAACAGCCAATTTTGTATTTAGACTTAAAAATTGCTGCTAATCATAATTCGGACACACCTCGTCCATATAGTCAATGGTAAAATCCAGTGAATTATTGCTTGATAAATCACTGCACGGACTGGCGTGACGTTATTCGGTAGCCAGTTTGATTTTAATGGTGTCACCTATCACATATGGCATTGTAACTTTAACACTAGACGTTGTAACGTCGTTTTTACAACTTTTGTACGTTCAAAAGGTGTTTCAGCTCATGATGGATTCTTATAGACTCTGAAGGATTCGTTCATATTTTTATATCCGCTTTTTTCTTTAGAAAAAAAGGGTATATTGATTTTGTACCAAAGTCAATCTATCGTCCGTCCGTCACGTTTATTGTAAATGTCTCTCCTCCTAAACGGTAAAATGTAGCAACTTCAAAACTTTGTAGTTGAGTATGTCACATGATGTACAGGGTACTGGGCAACATTTCGTGAGACCTTGACCCCAAGGTCACTGTCAAAGATCAAATAATGTATTTTCTTGTAAATGTATCTCCTCCTAAACGGTTAGACGTAGCAACTTCAAAACTTTGTAGCTAAATAGGTCACATAACATAGAGGGTACTGGGCAAGATTTCGTGTGACCTTGATCCTAAGGTCAAGGTCAAAGATCAAATAATGTATTTTCTTGTAAATGTATCTCCTCCTAAACGGTTAGACGTAGCAAATTCAAATTTTGTAGCTGGATAGGTCACATGATGTAGAGGGATGCTGGGCAACATATTGAAAATTGAATTTTCTTGTTAATACTTCTCCTCCTAAACCTTTTGACGTAGTAACTTCAAGCTCTGCATGTGCATAGGTCACATGATGTAGAGGGCACTGGGCAACATTTCGTCCAAAGGTCATGGTCAAATAATGTATTTTCTTGTAAATGCATCTTCTCCTTAACCGGGGGATGTAGCAATATCAAACTTTGCTGGTGCATAGGTCACACGATGTCGAGGGTACTGGGCAACATTTTGTATGGCCTTGAAGGTTAAATAATGTATTTTCTTGTAAATGCATCTTCTCCTTAACCATAGGAAGTAGCAACACCAAATTTTGCTGGTGCATAGATCACATGAAGTCGAAGGTACTGGGCAACATTTTGTGTGACCTTGACCCCCTCCAAGGTCAAGGTCAAATAATGTTTTTTCTTCGTAATGCACCTCCTTAACCATTGGCCGTAGCAACTTCAAACTTTGCATGTACATAGGTCACATGATAATCTTGGCATTGGGTCAAGGTGAAATCAAATGTTTCTTGTAAATGCATTTCCTCCTAAATCCTTGGTCATAGCAGCTTCAATCTTTGCAGGTGCATATGTCATATGATGAAGAGGATATTGGGCAACGTTTCCTGTTTGTCCATGACCTAAGGTCAAGGTCAAAAGTGAAATAATGTACTTTCTTGTAAATGCATCTCCTCCTAAACGGTTGGACGTAGCAGCTTCAAACTTTGTTACTTTATGTCCATTCTAGTATTGCAATCATCTTAATGGGGAAGAGAGAGCTGATTGCTTTGCTTAATTTGTCTTCCTGGTGTCTCGTAATGGCTGAGCGGCTCTTCCTCGCGGTGCCATGGGGTTGTCTGCGGTTTGTGATTGTGGTATTTCCTGATCATACTCACTTACTATTCTTGCAGATGCTTTGGTTAGCTCAAAAGCGGGTATTTGCGAAGGTGTACCATCGACTGAAGTACAGTTCTTATCTTTTTTTTGTGTGAGAATCGAAATAAATTCGCACTGGCAGTGAGTTGTTGCTTAACATATCACATGCTGTTTCTTGCTGTGTCACCAAAATTGCGTACGCCACTGCCTCGCCTGCGCCTCCTTTGTGCCGGCAATTTCTGTGCTTACTTTGTGGTACGAACCATTAAGATGCAAAACAGGCCTCGCCGCTTCCAGCCTTGGTCGAAATTCGGCAAGCTCGACGTACGCGGATAGTGCTCCTATTGGGAGAGCCATTCACGTGAGAATTTCCAATAAAACGAAATCGCCATTACACCGCAATGAGACACTTGAATCTTTTTTTCAGCTCAAATTTACGAAAGCCAAAACAGCTGCTAAAATTAATAGATAACAATATTTTATTGAGTTAAGCTTCAAAAATATGTTTAAATGATTGATTGACTGATTGATTGATTGATTGATTGATTGGGTTCAGGATTAAAGTCCCAGTCAACAATATTTCAGTCATGTAATGACTTCTTCAAGAGAAAGGAGGGAGAAAAGAATAAGATCACCCTAACCCCCACCAAATTTGCCTCAAGAGAAACGAATTCCACCCTGTCAACAAATAAAATGACAGGGTCACATCACTGAAAGCTACAGCAAATAGTGCACATCCTAATGATTTACCTAGACTTATATGTAAGGCTATTATAGGAAGTGAAGTTAAAATGCCAAAATAACATGACGTTATTGTAAAACGCCACAATGACTTTGACGTTATTGTACACAGTAGCTAGGGTCTGGTGCTAAAATACCATACATATTGGGCTTTTCGACAGTAAAAATAACTCTTTGGATTCTGGGATTAATTGTTCATACTTTTCTGCATGTTTTGTATTTTTTTCCTTTTAATCAGAATATCATCAGTGTCAAACAATTTAGATCCATATCAGGTCAATCAGGCCTAATATGTGTTCAAAACTGTTTGCAAAGGATAAAAAATCTAATAGGAATACAGAGTGTCAAATACACTTTGGATTGAGATCATGCTGGACTTTATGTCGGGCTTGATCTGGGTTTAAACTTT
Organism: Loripinus fragilis; assembly: GCA_964019695.1. Lineage (NCBI taxonomy): Eukaryota > Metazoa > Mollusca > Bivalvia > Lucinida > Lucinidae > Loripinus > Loripinus fragilis. The sequence goes on from OZ026516.1 coordinate 65,047,472, forward strand.
TTGCTAAAGAAAAAAACTGTTTTGACAAATTCACCAAGATAAAAGGTAAATGTTCAAAAAATTGAATACTCTGAAATTTTGAACGCCTAAAATTATTGCCAAAAATAATTTTTAAAACATTCGGAAATATAGAACACTGCCCTTTTTAGAGAAAGTGAATTTCTAAACTTATGAAACGCGGAAAATAGATGCCCATTTGTATGTTTTTCTCATCCTTGTTCTACCGTACAGCACATGAACGGTTGTGCCATAGGCAGGCGACATTTGGAAGGTTACATTCTACGTAGATGGCTAATCTTGCAGCGATGTTCTTTTTTCGCATGCCGAGCGCGCGAGAAAACGTCCGTCTAAGCTTGTGTTCACCATGTAGGACCTAGGTCATACACTGCCTGGTCATAACTTCTTGTCGTAGACGTAATTAAGCCATAAAAACCACAACGTTAAACAACAGTCTTGACATGCTTGTAAACGCTAGATAAGTTTGCTTATATACAAAAGGGCATTTTCTCACGTTGTGGTTTGGGTCGCGAAGCTTATAATTAATCCATTCAACACACTGTGATGCTTGAGCCATCATCTACTCCCCAGCATTATGTGTAGCACAGTGAGCAATGAATGGTGTTTTAAGAGTGCACATTTGCGCAAGCTCATCTAAGAACCAAATTATGATAAAATTATGTCCGTTGACAGTTTAATTTAAATTGAGCAGGTTGACACATGAATGAAACGGCGCACTACAGGTACATGCATCTTGAAGAAAAGGTAGATTTGTTGTCTTGTTTGAAATTTTCTTTTCTTTGAGGTATATTCTTATACCCAGCGTATCGTGCGCATCCGACGCAAATAGGTCGTACATGCGCTTACCAGATGAACTATTGGTATGCTTGTTTGCCCCAGATCAGGCCCGGCGAAACGTCGGACGATCATCTGGATCCAAACTGTTTGCAAACTTGGCAGGTGGTAAAAGGAGAGAGAGAGAGCACACGAATCTTTTGTTTGATTTCTTAAAATCTCGAAGCATAATTTTTTGGTCAGTCTATTAATCTTGATACAACTGCTTCTGATGAGCTCGAGGACCCAATGAATACGTTTACTGAGATAATACTGAAAACCTATCTTTTCATAACATCAGTGTCAAAGAGTTTAGATCCAGATCAAACATGACACTGTTTGCATGCCCGGATTCAGAAAATCATAGTTTGTCAGAGGGAGTCAAACTTTTACACGATTTTTTTTTTGATTTAATGAGGAGAGAGAGGATGCAAATACCACAGTAAGCGAGTCATCATCGGCTCGCCAGCGAAACGCCATTTAAATGACGTTTCGCTAGATTGCCGATATTGGCCATGCATGAAAATATGGCTTGCTAGCTTTGTGATTTTTCAGGGGTCCGAACAAATTGCTAAAGAAACTATATTTTTGTGATATTTTAGAAGGGGTCCTCCGGACCCCCTCTCTCTCCTCTCATTTGGATCCACGCATGGCGTGGACGCAGAGTGAGGTCAGATATTATTATGTCTGGCTTGATCTGGTTCAAACTGTTTGCATAAAAAAATCGTTTTGGAAAAATTCTCCCAGGAACATCATCAATGGATCAACATCAGACCTGACGCTGTTCAAATGCAGATCAAGTCCTTCCTTTTTATGTTGGGCCTGATCTAGGTCCAAACTGTTTGCAAAAGTACTAATCAACGTTTTCAAGGAAGAGGCCCGCTGGCCTGTGAAGGGGAGACAGTTAATGATACGTCACCAAGGCATGTACCCATTTCTATATTCTTATTTGGATATCAACCAGTGGATACAGATCAGGCCCGATCAAGTTTTGGCATTTTATAAATGCTACTTAATTCAGTAGTAGGTGGATAGGTCAATAAATACAATTACAGGTTATTAAATAGTTATATGAAATAATCAAAGCCAAAAGTATCCTCCGCACATATTTCCTATATTGTGTTTACAAATACGGTCATGGCACCGCTTATTAAACAAAACTTTTGCTGCCTTTATTCTGGAAATCGAAAAATAAATCAGTCCCGACATTAAAGTAAGCCGGTTTATAAAATAGTTATGCATACCTTGACATTCCTCCCCTGACCATTGGAATCAAAAGATCGCGGCAAATCCATTAGTTTTTGCGTGGAGAAAAGTACCGCTATGTTGTTGTTGTGTACAGCTAGAATTTCGTGCATGACCTCGCTAATGGACAGACACGCTATGATCGCATAACATCATTCCATCGAAATTGGACATGCCGGTGTGTCAATATAATTGCGCCCCTATGTTGAAAACATAAAGTTGACGGTAATTGTGATAGCTCTGAGTGAAATCGAATAGTCATATACTGATAAATTATTTTGAAATTATTGAAATAAATCATTTTGACGAAAAAAGTCCATAAAACTGTTGAGAAAAGCGGATGGCGGGACGTCACTGTTCGAGAATTTTATCCGGCACTGTACGAAAGAAAAATGTCACTGAATCGCAAATTCAGCTTCGAATGTATTGACATTATCGTAATAGGGAAGGATATGAAATATAGCAGATTAGCACATGAACCAGACCAGGTGGTGGTCTTTCGGATGGCATCGTTAAGTAACTCTGAAAATCATTTTATTTAAAAAACATTTTGAAGTTCAAAGTCATGTATAATCATGTACTTTTTCTGACAAATTTACAAAATACAACAAGATAAAAAATAGGAGCTGTTTTTTTTAATCATTGCGATGATCTAGAGTAGCTTTCTGTATATTGATGCATGGCTTGGGATTGGGATTCCCTTTCGTAACGAAGTTTTGCTAACAGTAGATTATTATCGTAAAAGTCTGAAGTGGTACGTTACATTCAAATTTAGAATAAAGCCGCAATGTTATGAAGAAAAAGAGTATAAATTCTATAAC